>CAKAJE020000714.1:0-27114 GCA_916610135.2 Macropis europaea
ATGATAGGGCGATCAGAGACCCGAATTGATCGTATTATATTATGGTTAATATAAGAATTCTGCGTAATTCTATCACATTTGTTCAATTTACGTCGACCCTATTACAGATAGCGTATTGGACTGGGTGGCATCTTAAAGCGCATGAAATGTCGAGTAAAATGCACTATTAAACTGCTATGGTAGGGCAAACAGAGACCCGATTAGATCATTTTATAATATGGTTAATTTAAGAATTCAGCGAAACTCTATCACACTTGTTCAATTTACGTAGCTCCAATTTCAGTTAGCGTATTGAGCTAGGCGGCAGCTTAAAGCGCATGGAATGACGAGTAAAACGCACTACCAATCTTCTATGATAGGGAAATCAGAGAACCGAATAGATCATATTATATTATGGTTAATATAAGAATGCTGCGTAATTCTATCACATTTGTTTAATTAACGTCGCTCCTACTACAGATAGCGTATTGGGCGAAGTGGCATCTTAAAGCGCATGAAATGTCGAGTAAAATGCACTATTAAACTTCTAGGGTAGGCCAAACAGAGAGCCGATTAGATCATTTTATATTACGGTTAATATAAGAATTCTGCGGAATTCTATCACATTTGTTCAATTTAAGTAGCTGCTATTTCAGATAGTATATTGGTCTAGGCGGCATCTTAAAGCGCGTGGAATGACGAGTAAAATGCACTACTAACCTTCTATGATAGGGCAATGAGAGACCCGATTAGACCATTTTATATTATGGTTAATATAAGAATTCTGTATAATTCTATCACATTTGTCCAATTTACTTCGCTCCTAATTCAGGTAGCGTATTGGGCTAGGCGCCACCTTAAAGCGCATGAAATGGCGAGTAAAATGCACTATTAAACTTCTAGGGTAAGGCAAACAGAGACCCGATTACACCATTTTATATTAAGGTTAATTTAAGAATTCAGCAAAATTCTATCACATTTGTTCAATTTACGTCGCTTCTATTTCAGATAGCGTATTGGGCTAAGCGGCATCTCAAAGCGCATGAAATGGCGTGTAAAATGCACTATTAAACTTCTAGGGTAGGGCAAACAGAGAACCGATTAGATCATTTTATATTACGGTTAATTTAACAATTCAGCGTAATTCTATCACATTTGTTGAATTTAAGTACCTCCAATTCCAGATAGCGTATTGAGCTAGGCGGCACCTCAAAGCGCATGAAATGAGGTGTAATATGCCCTATTAAACTTCTATGATAGGGCAATCAGAGACCCGAATAGATCATATTATATTATGGTTAATATAAGAATTCTGCGTAATTCTATCACATTTGTTCAATTTACGTAGCTCCTATTTCGGATAGTATATTAGTCTAGGCGGCATCTTAAAGCGCATGGAATGACGAGTAAAATGCACTACTAACCTTCTATGATAGGGCAATCAGAGACCCGAATAGATCATATTACATTATGGTTAATATAAGAATTCTGGGTAATTCTATCACATTTGGTCAATTTACGTCGCTCCTACACCAAATATCGTATTGAGCTAGACGGCATCTTAAAGCGCATGAAATGGCGAATAAAATGCACTACTATCCTTCTCGGATACGGCCATCAGAGAACCAATTAGATCATTTTATATTATGGTTAATATAGGAATTCAGCGAAATTCTTTCACATTTGTTCAATTTACGTAGCTCCAATTTCAGATAGCGTATTGGGCTATGTGGCATCTTAAAGCGCGTCAGATGCCGAGAAAATGCACTATTAAACTTCTATGATAGGGCAATCAGAGACCCGATTAGATCATTTTATATTATGGGTAATATAAGAATTCTGCGTAATTCGATCACATTTGTTCAATTTACGTCGCTCCTATTTCAGATAGCGTATTGTGCTAGGCGGCATCTTAAAGCGCATGGACTGACGAGTAAAATGCACTATTAAACTTCTATGATAGGGCAATCAGAGACCCGATTAGATCATTTTAAATTATGGTTAATATAAGCATTCAGCGTAATTTTATCACATTTGTTCAATTTACGTTGCCCGTATTTCACATAGCGTATTGGGCAAAGCAGTAGCTTAAAGCGCATGAAATGGCGAGTAAAATGCACTATTAAACTTCGATGATAGGGCAATCAGAGACCCGAATAGATCGTATTATATTATGGTTAATATAAGAATTCTGCGTAATTCTATCACATTTGTTGAATTTATGTCGCTCCTACTTCAGGTAGCGTGTTGGGCTAAGCTGCATCTTAAAGCGCATGAAATGTCGACTAAAATGCACTACTAAACTTCTAGGATAGGGCAATCAGAGACCCGATAAGGTCATCTTATGTTTTGATTAATATAAGAATTCTGCGTAATCCTATCACGTTTGTTCAATTTATGTAGCTCCAATTTCAGATAGCGTATTGGGCTAGTCGGCATCTTAAAGCGCATGAAATGTCGAGTAAAATGCACTATTAAACTGCTAGGGTAGGGAAAACAGAGACCCGATTAGGTCATTTTATATTATGGTTAATTTAAGAATTCAGCGAAACTCTATCACACTTGTTCAATTTACGTAGCTCCAATTTCAGTTAGCGTATTGGGCTAGGCGGCACCTTAAAGCGCATGGAATGACGAGTAAAACGCACTATCAAACTTCTATGATAGGGACATCAGAGACGCGATTAGATCATTTTATATTACTGTTAATATAAGAATTCAGCGTAATTTTATCACATTTGTTCAATTTACGTCGCTCCAACTTCAGATAGCGTATCGGGATAAGCGGCACCTAAAGGCGCATGAAATGGCGAGCAAAATGCACTATTAAACTTCTATGATAGGGCAATCAGAGACCCGATTAGATCATTTTATGTTATGGTTAATATAAGAATTCTGCGTAATTCTATCACATTTCGTCAATTTACGTCGCTCCTATTTCAGATATCGCATTGGCCTATGCGGCACCTTAAAGCGCATGAAATGATGAGTAAAATGCACTATCAAGCTTCTATGATAGAGCAATCAGAGAACCGAATAGATCATATTATATTATGGTTAATATAAGAATGCTGCGTAATTCTATCACATTTGTTTAATTAACGTCGCTCCTACTACAGATAGCGTATTGGGCTAAGTGGCATCTTAAAGCGCATGAAATGTCGAGTAAAATGCACTATTAAACTTCTAGGGTGGGCCAAACAGAGAGCCGATTAGATCATTTTATATTACGGTTAATATAAGCATTCTGCGGAATTCTATCCCATTTGTTCAATTTAAGTAGCTGCTATTTCAGATAGTATATTGGTCTAGGCGGCATCTTAAAGCGCGTGGAATGACGAGTAAAATGCACTACTAACATTCTATGATAGGGCAATCAGAGAACCGAGTAGATCATATTATATTATGGATAATATAAGAACTCTGCGTAATTTTATCACATTTGTTCAATTTACGTCGCTCCAACTTCAGATAGCGTATCGGGATAAGCGGCACCTAAAAGCGCATGAAATGGCGAGCAAAATGCACTATTAAACTTCTATGAGAGGGCAATCAGAGACCCGGTTTGATCATTTTATGTTATGGTTATTATAAGAATTCTGCGTAATTCTATCACATTTGTACAACTTACGCCACTCCTATTTCAGATAGCGTATTGGGCTAGGCGGCACCTTAAAGCGCATCAAATGAGGAGTAAAATGCCCTATTAAACTTCTATGATAGGGCAATCAGAGACCCGATAGGTCATCTTATATTATGGTTAATATAAGAATTCAGCGAAATTCTATCGCATTTGTTCAATTTACGCCGCTCCTATTTCTGATAGCGTATTGGGCTAAGTGGCACCTTAAAGCGCATGAAATGTCGACTAAAATGCACTACTAAACTTCTATGATAGGGCAATCAGAGACCCGATTAGATCATTTTATATTATGGTTAATATAAGAATTCTGCATAATTCGATCACATTTGTTCAATTTACGTCGCTCCTATTTCAGATAGCGTATTGGGCTAGGCGGCACCTTAAAGCGATGAAATGACGAGTAAACTGCACTACTAAACTTCTAGGATAGGGCAATCAGAGACCAGATTAGGTCATTTTATATTATGGTTATTATAAGAATTCTGCGTAATTCTATCACATTTGTACAATTTACGTCACTCCTATTTCAGATAGCCTATTGGGCTAGGCGGCACCTTAAAGCGCATGAAATGAGGAGTAAAATGCCCTATTAAACTTCTAAGATAGGGCAATCAGAGACCCGATTAGGTCATCTTATATTATGGTTAATATAAGAATTCAGCGAAATTCTATCGCATTTGTTCAATTTACGCCGCTCCTATTTCAGATAGCGTATTGAGCTAAGTGGCACCTTAAAGCGCATGAAATGACGAGTAAAATGCACTATGAAACTTCTATGATAGGGCAATCAGAGACCCGAATAGATCGTATTTTATTATGGTTAATATAAGAATTCTGCGTAATTCGATCACATTTGTTGAATTTATGTCGCTCCTACTTCAGGTAGCGTATTGGACTAAGCGGCATCTTAAAGCGCATGATATGTCGACTAAAATGCACTACTAACCTTCTATGATAGGGCAATTAGAGACCCGATTAGATCATTTTATATTATGGTTAATATAAGAATTCTGCGTAATGTCTATCACATTTGTCAATTTACGTCGCTCCTATTTCAGATAGCGTATTGGGCTAGGCGGCACCTTAAAGCGCATGAAATGACGAGTAAAATGCACTATCAAGCTTCTATGATAGGGCAATCAGAGACCCGATTAGGTCATCTTATAATATGGTTAATATAAGAATGCTGCGTAATTCTATCACATTTGTTCAATTTACGCCGCTCCAATTTCAGATAGCGTATTGGGCTTGACGGCACCTTAAAGCGCATGAAATGGCGAGTAAAATCCACTATTAAACTTCTATGATAGGGCAATCAGAGACCCGATTAGATCATTTTATATTATGGTTAATATAAGAATTCTGCATAATTGTATCACATTTGTTCAATTTACGTCGCTCCTATTTCAGATAGCGTATTGGGCATGGCGGCACCTTAAAGCGCATGAAATGTCGAGTAAAATGCACTATCAAGCTTCTATTATAGGGGCAATCAAAGACCCGAATAGATCATATTATATTATGGTTAATATAAGAATGCTGCGTAATTCTATCACATTTGTTTAATTAACATCGCTCCTACTTCAGATAGCGTATTGGGCTAATCGGCATATTAAAGCGCATGAAATGTCGAGAAAGATGTACTACTAAACTTCTAGGATAGTGCAATCAGAGACCCGATTAGGTAATCTTATATTATGGTTAATATAATAATTCAGCGGAATTCTATCACACTTGTTCAATTTACGTATCTCCAATTTCAGATAGCGTATTGGGCTAGGCGGCACCTTAAAGCGCATGAAATGACGAGTAAAAGGCACTGGTAAACTACTTCGATAGGGTAATCACAGATCCGATTAGATCATTTTATATTATTATTAATATAAGAATGCAGCGTAATTTTATCACATTTGTTCAATTTACGATGCCCCTATTTCAGATAGCGTATTGTGCTAAGCGTCATCTCAAAGCGCATGAAATGACGAGTAAAATGCACTATTAAACTTCTGTGATAGGGTAATCAGAGACCCCATTAGATCATCTTATATTATGGTTAATTTAAGAATTCGTCGGAACTCTATCACATTTGTTCAATTTACGTAGCTCCAATTTCAGTTAGCGTATTGGGCTAGGCGGCACCTTAAAGCGCATGAAATGACGAGTAAAATGCACTGGTAAACTTCTTTGATAGGGTAATCAGAGACCCGATTAGATCATTTTATATTATGGTTAATATAGGAATTCAGCGAAATTCTTTCACATTTGTTCAATTTACGTCGCTCCTATTTCAGATAGCGTATTGTGCTAAGCGGCACCTTATAGCGCATGAAATTACGAGTAAAATGCACCATTAAACTTCTATGATAGGGCAATCAGAGACCCGATTAGATCATTTTATATTATTGTTAATATAAGAATGCAGCATAATTTTATCACATTTGTTCAATTTACGATGCCCCTATTTCAGATAGCGTTTTGGGCTAGGTGGCATCTTAAAGCGCATGAAATGTCGAGTAAAATGCACTACTAAACTTCTAGGGTAGGGCAAACAGAGACCTGCTTAGATCATTTTATATTATGGTTAATTTAAGAATTCAGCGTAATTCTATCACGTTTGTTCAATTTACGTCGATCCTATTTCTGGTAGCGTATTGGACTAAGCGGCTTCTTAAAGCGCATGAAATGTCGAGTCAAATGCTCTACGAAACTTCTAGGATATGGCAATCAGAGACCCGCTTAGGTCATCTTATATTATGGTTAATATAAGAATTCCGCCTAATTCTATCACGTTTGTACAATTTACGTCGCTCCTATTTCAGATAGCGTATTGGGTTAGGCGGCACCTTAAAGCGCATGAAATGAGGAGTAAAATGCCCTATTAAACTTCTATGATAGGGCAATCAGAGACCCGAATAGATCATATTATATTATGGTTAATACAAGGATTCTGTGTAATTCTATCACATTTGTTCAATTTACGTAGCTCCTATTTCGGATAGTATATTGGTCTAGGCTGCATCTTAAAGCTCATGGAATGACGAGTAAAATACACTACTAACGTTCTATGATAGGGCAATCAGAGACCCGATTAGATCATTTTGTATTGTGGTTAATATAAGAATTCTGCGTAATTCTATCACATTTGTTCAATTTACGTCGCTCCTATTTCAGATAGCGTATTGGGCTAGGCGGCACCTTAAAGCGCATGAAATGACGAGTAAAATGCACTATCAAGCTTCTATGATAGGGCAATCAGAGACCCGAATAGATCATATTATATTATGGTTAATATAAGAATGCTGCGTAATTCTATCACATTTGTTTAATTAACGTCGCTCCTATTTCAGATAGCGTATTGGGCTAAGCGGTATCTTAGAGCGCACGAAATGTCGAGTAAAATGTACTACTAAACTTCTAGGATAGGGCAAACAGAGACCCGATTATGTCATCTTATATTGTGGTTAATATAAGAATTCAGCGTAATTCTATCACGTTTGTTCAATTTACGTATCTCCAATTTCAGATAGCGGATTGGGATAGACGGCACGTTCAAGCGCATGAAACGACGAGTAAAATGCACTACTAACCCTCTATGATAGGGCTATCAGAGACCCGATTAGATCATTTTATATTCTCGTTAATATAAGAATTCAGCTAAATTCTATCACATATGTTCAATTTACGTCACTCCTATTTCAGATAGCGTATTGGGCTAGGCGGCACCTTAAAGCGCATGAAATGACGAGTAAAATGCACTATCAAGCTTCTATGATAGGGCAATCAGAGACCCGAATAGATCATATTATATTATGGTTAATATAAGAACGCTGCGTAATTCTATCACATTTGTTTAATTAACGTCGCTCCTATTTCAGATAGCGTGTTGGGCTAAGCGGTATCTTAGAGCGCATGAAATGTCGAGTAAAATGTACTACTAAACTTCTAGGATAGGGCAAACAGAGACCCGATTAGGTCATCTTATATTGTGGTTAATATAAGAATTCAGCGTAATTCTATCACGTTTGTTCAATTTACGTATCTCCAATTTCAGATAGCGGATTGGGATAGACGGGACGTTCAAGCGCATGAAACGACGAGTAAAATGCACTACTAACCCTCTATGATAGGGCTATCAGAGACCCGATTAGATCATTTTATATTCTCGTTAATATAAGAATTCAGCTAAATTCTATCACATATGTTCAATTTACGTCACTCCTATTACAGATAGCGTATTGGGCTAAGCGGCACCTTAAAGCGCATGAAATAACGTGTAAAATGCACTATTAAACTTCTATGATAGCGCAATCAGAGACCCGATTAGTTAATTTTAAATTGTGGTTAATATAAGAATTCTGCGTAATTCTATCACATTTGTTCAATTTACGTCGTTCCTATTTCAGATAGCGTATTGAGCGTGGCGGCATCTTAAAGCGCATGAAATGTCGAGTAAAATGCACTACTAAACTTCTCGGATAGGGCAATCAGAGACCCGATTAGGTCATCTTATATTATGATTAATATAAGAATTCAGCGTAATTCTATCACATTTGTTCAAGTTACGTCGCTCCTATGTCAGATAGCGTATTGGGCTAGGCGGCACCTTAAAGCGCATGAAATGACGAGTAAAATGCACTATTAAACTTCTCAGATAGGGCAATCAGAGACCAGATGAGATCATTTTATATTATGGTTAATATACGAATTCTGCGTAACTCTATCACATTTGTTCAATTTACGTATTTCCAATTTCAGATAGCGGATTGGGATAGACGGCACCTTAAAGCACACGAAATGACGAGTATAACGCACCACTGAACTTCGTTGATAGGGCAATCAGAGACCCGATTACATCATTTTATATTATGGTTAATATAAGAATTCAGCGAAATTCCAACACATTAGTTTAATTTACGTCGCTTCAACTTCAGATAGCGTTTTGGGCTAGGCGGCTCCTTAAAGCGCATGAAATGACGAGTAAAATGCACTATTAACCTTCTATGATAGGGCAATCAGAGACCCGAATAGATCGTATTATATTATGGTTAATATAAGAATTCTGCGTAATTCTATCACGTTTGTTCAATTTACGTATCTCCAATTTCAGATAGCGTATTGGGCTAGGTGGCATCTTAAAGCGCATGAAATGTCGAGTAAAATACACTATTAAACTTCTAGGGTAGTGCAAACAGAGACCCGATTAGATCACCTTATATTATGATTAATATAATAATTCAGTGAAATTCTACTACATTTGTTCAACTTACGTCGCCCCTATTTCAAATAGCGCATTGAGCTAGGTGGCATTTTAATGCGCATGAAATGGCGAGTAAAATGCACTATTAAGCTTCTAGCGTAGGGCAAACAGAGACCCGATTAGATCATTTTGTATTATTGTTAATATAAGAATTCCACGTAATTTTATCACATTTGTTCAATTTATATCGCTCCTATTTCAGATAGCGTATTGTGCTATGCGGCACCTTAAAGCGCATGGAATGACGAGTAAAATGCTGTATTATATTTCTATGATAGGGCAATCAGACAACCGAATAGATTATATTATATTATGGTTAATATAAGAATTCTGCGTAATTCTATCACATTTGTCCAATTTGCGTCGCCCCTATTTCAGATAGCGTATGGGGCTAGGTGGCATCTTGAAGCGCATGAATTGTCGAGTAAAATGCACTTTTAAACTTCTATGATAGGGCAATCAGAGACCCGATTAGATCATTTTATATTATTGTTAATATAAGAATTCAACGTAATTTTATCACATTTGTTCAATTTATATCGCTCCTATTTCAGATTGCGTATTGGGCTAGGCGGCACCATACAGCGCATGAAACGACGAGTAAAATGCACTATTAAACTTCTATGATAGGGCAATCAGAGAACCGAATAGATCGTATTATATTATGCTTAATTTTAGAATTCATCGAAATTCTATCACATTTGTTCAATTTACGTAGCTCCTCTTTTAGATAGCGTATTGGGCCAAGCGGGACCACAAAGCGCCTGAAATGACGAGTAACATGCAGTATTAAGCTTCTATGCTAGGCCAATCAGAGACCCGAATAGATGGTATTATATTATGGTTAATATAAGATTTCAGCGTAACTCTATCACATTTGTTCAATTTACGTTGATCCTATTACAGGTAGCGTATTGGGCTAAGCGGAATCTTAAAGCGCATGAAATGTCGAGTAAAATGCACTATTAAACTTCTAGGGTAGGGCAAACAGAGACCCGATTAGTTCATTTTATATTATGGTTAATATAAGAATTCAGCGAATTTCTATCACATTTGTTCAATTTACGTCGCTCCTATTTCTGATAGCGTATCGGGATAAGCGGCGCCTTAAAGCGCATGAGATGCCGAGTAAAATGCTCTATTAAACTTCTATGATAAAGCAATCAGAGACCCGAGTAGATCATTCTATATTATGGTTAATATAAGAATTCAGCGAAATTCTATCACATATGTTCAATTTACGTCGCTCCTATTTCAGATAGCGTATTGGGCTAGGCGGCACCTTAGAGCGCATGGAATAACGAGTAAAATGCACTACTAACCTTCTGTGATAGGGCAATCAGAGACCCGATTAGATCATCTTATATTATGATTAATATAACAATTCAGTGTAAATCTATTACATTTGTTCAATTTACGTCGCTCCTATTTCAGATACCGTATTGTACTGGGCGGCATCTTGAAGCGCGTGGAATGCCGAGTAAAATGCACTACCAACCTTCTATGATAGGGCAATCAGAGACCCGATTAGATCATTTTGTATTATTGTTAATATAAGAATTCCACGTAATTTTATCACATTTGTTCAATTTATATCGCTCCTATTTCAGATAGCGTATTGTGCTATGCGGCACCTTAAAGCGCATGGAATGACGAGTAAAATGCTGTATTATATTTCTATGATAGGGCAATCAGACAACCGAATAGATTATATTATATTATGGTTAATATAAGAATTCTGCGTAATTCTATCACATTTGTCCAATTTGCGTCGCCCCTATTTCAGATAGCGTATGGGGCTAGGTGGCATCTTGAAGCGCATGAATTGTCGAGTAAAATGCACTTTTAAACTTCTATGATAGGGCAATCAGAGACCCGATTAGATCATTTTATATTATTGTTAATATAAGAATTCAACGTAATTTTATCACATTTGTTCAATTTATATCGCTCCTATTTCAGATTGCGTATTGGGCTAGGCGGCACCATACAGCGCATGAAACGACGAGTAAAATGCACTATTAAACTTCTATGATAGGGCAATCAGAGAACCGAATAGATCGTATTATATTATGCTTAATTTTAGAATTCATCGAAATTCTATCACATTTGTTCAATTTACGTAGCTCCTCTTTTAGATAGCGTATTGGGCCAAGCGGGACCACAAAGCGCCTGAAATGACGAGTAACATGCAGTATTAAGCTTCTATGCTAGGCCAATCAGAGACCCGAATAGATGGTATTATATTATGGTTAATATAAGATTTCAGCGTAACTCTATCACATTTGTTCAATTTACGTTGATCCTATTACAGGTAGCGTATTGGGCTAAGCGGAATCTTAAAGCGCATGAAATGTCGAGTAAAATACACTATTAAACTTCTAGGGTAGGGCAAACAGAGACCCGATTAGTTCATTTTATATTATGGTTAATATAAGAATTCAGCGAATTTCTATCACATTTGTTCAATTTACGTCGCTCCTATTTCTGATAGCGTATCGGGATAAGCGGCGCCTTAAAGCGCATGAGATGCCGAGTAAAATGCTCTATTAAACTTCTATGATAAAGCAATCAGAGACCCGAGTAGATCATTCTATATTATGGTTAATATAAGAATTCAGCGAAATTCTATCACATATGTTCAATTTACGTCGCTCCTATTTCAGATAGCGTATTGGGCTAGGCGGCACCTTAGAGCGCATGGAATAACGAGTAAAATGCACTACTAACCTTCTGTGATAGGGCAATCAGAGACCCGATTAGATCATCTTATATTATGATTAATATAACAATTCAGTGTAAATCTATTACATTTGTTCAATTTACGTCGCTCCTATTTCAGATACCGTATTGTACTGGGCGGCATCTTGAAGCGCGTGGAATGCCGAGTAAAATGCACTACCAACCTTCTATGATAGGGCAATCAGAGACCCGATTAGCTCATTTTATATTATTGTTAATATAAGAATTCAACGTACTTTTTTCACATATGTTCAATTTACGTCGCCCGTATTTCAGATAGCGTATTGGGCTAAGCGACATCTTAAAGCGCATGGCATTTCGAGTAAAATGCACTACTAAACTTCTCGGATAGGGCAATCAGAGACCCGATTAGATCACGTTATATTATGGTTAATATAAGAATTCTGCGTAATTCTATCACGTTCGTTCAATTTACGTAGCTCCAATTTCAGATAGCGTATTGGGCTAGCGGGCACCTTAAAGCGCATGAAATGACGAGCAAGATGCACTACCAAACTTCTCGGATAGAGCTAACAGAGACCCGATTAGGTCATCTTATATTATGGTTGATATAAGAATTCAGCGAAATTTTATCACATTTGTTCAATTTACTTCGCCCCTATTTCAGATAGTGTATTGGGATAGGTGGCATCTCAAAGCGCATGAAATGTCGAGTAAAATGAACTATTAAAATTCTAGGGTAGGATAAACAGAGACCCGATCAGATCATTTTATGTTATGGTTAATTTAAGAATTCAGCGAAATTCTATCACATATGTTCAATTTACGTCGCTCCTAATTCAGATAGCGTATTGGGCTAGACGGCATCTTAAAGCGCATGATATGTCGAGTAAAATGCACTTGTAAACTTCTCGGATAGGGCTAACAGGGACCCGATTAGGTCATCTTATATTATGGTTAATATAAGAATACAGCGAAATTCTATCACACTTGTCCAATTTACGTCGCTCCTATTTTAGATAGCGTAATCGGCTAAGCGGCACCTTAAAGCGCATGAAATGAGGAGTAAAATGCACTATTACACATCTGTGGTAGGGCTATCTGAGACCCGAAGTGATCGTATTATATTATGGTTAATATAAGAATTCTGCGTAGTTATATTACGTTTGTTCAATTTACGTAGCTGCAATTTCAGATAGCGAATTGGGCTGGCGGCATCTTAAAGCGCATGAAATGTCGAGTAAAATGCACTATTAATCTTCTAGGGTAGGGTAAACAGAGACCCGATTAGATCATTTTATATTATGGTTAATTTAAGAATTTAGCGAAATTCTATCACATTTGTTCAATTTATATCGCTCCTATTTCAGATAGTTATTGGGCTAGGCGGCACCTTAAAGCGCATAAAATGACGAGTAAAATGCACTATTAAACTTCTATGATAGGGCAATCAGAGAACCGAAAGATCGTATTATATTATGGTTAATATAAGAATTCTGCGTAATCCTATCACGTTCGTTCAATTTACGTAGCTCCAACTTCAGATTGCGCATTGGACTAGGCGGCATCTTAAAGCGCATGAAATGACGAGTAAAATGCACTACTAAACATCTCGGGCAGGGCAATCAGAGACCCGATTAGGTTATCTTATATTATGGTTAAAATAAGAATTCAGCGAAATTCTATTACATTTGTGCAATTTACGTCGCTCCTATTTCAGATAGTTATTGGGCTAGGCGGCACCTTAAAGCGCACGAAGTGACGAGTAAAACGCACTACTATACTTCTCGGATAGGGCAATCAGAGACCCGATTAGGTCATCTGATATTATGGTTAAAATAAGAATTCAGAGAAATTCTATCACGTTTGTTCAATTTACGTCACTCCTATTTCAGATAGCGTATTGGGCTAAGCGGCACCATAAAGCGCATGAACTGACGAGTACGATGCACTATTAAACTTCTATGATAGGGCAATCAGAGACACGAAAATATCGTATTATATTATGGTTAACATAAGAATTCTGCGTAATTCTATCACGCTTGTTCAATTTACGTAGCTCCAATTTCAGATAGCGTATTGGGATAGGCGGCATCTTAAAGTGCATGATATGTCGAGTAAAATGCACTACTAATCTTCCCGGATAGGACAATGAGAGACCCGATTAAATCGTCTTATATTAATGTTAATATAAGAATTCAACGTAGTTTAGTCACATTTGTTCAATTGATGTCGCTCCTATTTCAGATAGCGTATTGGGCTAGGCGGCACCATAAAGCGCATGAAATGACGAGTAAAATGCACTATTAAACTTCTATGATAGGGCAATCAGAGACCCGAAAAAATCGTATTATGTTATGGTTAAAATAAGAATTCTGCGTAATTCTATCACGCTTGTTCAATTTACGTAGCTCTAATTTCAGATAGTGTATTGGGCTAGGCGGCATCTTAAAGCGCATGAAATGTCGAGTAAAATGCACTTCTAAACTTCTCGGATAGGGCAATCAGAGACCCGATTAGATCGTTTTATATTAATGTTAATATAAGAATTCAACGTAGTTTTATCACATGTGTTCAATTTATGTCGCTCCTATTTCAGATAGCGTATTGGGCTGGGAGGCACCTTAAAGCGCATGAAATGACGAGTAAAATGCACTATTAAACTTCTATGATAGGTCAATCAGAGACCCGATTAGTTCATCTTATATTATGGTTAATATAAGAATTCAGCGAAATTCTATCACATTTGTTCAATTCACGACGCTCCTATTTAAGATAGCGTATTGGACTAAACGGCACCTTAAACCGCATGAAATGTCGAGTAAGATGCACTACTAACTTTCTGTGATAGGGCAATCAGAGACGCGATTAGATCATTTTATATTATGGTTAATATAAGAATGCAGTGAAATTCTATCACATTTGTCCAATTTACGTCGCTCCATCTTCAGATAGCGTATTGGGATAGACAGCACCTTACGGCGCATGAAATGTCGAGTAAAATGCACTATTAAAATTCTATGATACGGCAATCAGAGACCCGATTAGATCATTTTAAATTATGGTTAAGGTAAGAATTCTGCGTAATTCTATCACATTTGTTCAATTTACGTCGCTCCTATTTCAGATAGCGTATTGGGCTAAGCGGCATCTAAAAGCGCATGAAATCACGAGTGAAATGCACTATTAAACTTCTATGATAGGGCAATCAGAGACCCGAAAAGATCGTATTATGTTTCGGTTATTATAAGAATTCTGCGTAATTCTATCACATTTGTTCAATTCACGACGCTCCTGTTTCAGATAGCCTATTGAGCTAGGCGGCATCTTAAAGCGCGTGGAATGACGACTAAAATGCACTACTAACATTCTATGACAGGGCAATCAGAGAACCGATTAGATCATTATATATTATGGTTAATATAAGAATTCAGTGTAATTCTATCACATTTGTTCAATTTACGTCGCTCCTGTATCATACAGCGTTTGGGCTAGGCGGCATCTTAAAGCGCATGAAATGGCGAGTAAAATGCACTGTTAAACTTCTATGATAGGGCAATCAGAGGCCCGAATACATCGTATTATATAATGTTAATATAAGAATTCTGCGTAATTCTATCACATTTGTTCAATTTACGTCGCTCCTATTTCAGATAGCGTCTTGGGCAAAGCGGCATCTCAAAGCGCATGAAATGGCGAGGAAAATCCACTATTAAACTTCTAGGGTAGGGCAAACAGAGACCCGATTAGATCATTTTATATTATGGTTAATTTAAGAATTCAGCCAAATTCTGTCGCATTTGTTCAATTTACGTCGCACCTATTTCAGATAGCGTACTGGGCTAGACGGCACATTAAAGCACGTGGAATGGCGAGTAAAATGCACTATGAAACTTCTAGGGTATGGCGAACAGAGAGTCGATTAGATCATTTTACATTATTGTTAATATAAGAATTCAGCGTAATTCTATTACATTTGTTCAATATACGTCGCTCCTATTTCAGATAGCCTGCTGGGCTAGGCGGCATCCTAAACCGCGTGGAATGGCGAGTAAAATGCACTATTAACCTTCTATGATAGGGCAATCAGAGACCCGAATAGGTCATTTTAAATTTTGGTTAATAAAAGGATTCAGCGAAATTCTATCACATTTGTTCAATTTACGTCGCTCCTATTTCAGATAGCGTACTGGGCTAGGCGGCATCTTAAAGCACGTGGACTGGCGTGTAAAATGCACTATTTACCTTCTATGATAGTGCAATCAGAGGCCCGATTAGATCACTTTATATTTTGGTTAATATAAGAATACCGCGAAATTCTATCACATTTGTTCAATTTACGTCGCTCCTATTTCAGATAGCGTATTGTGCTGAGCGGTACCTCAAAGCGGATGGAATGGCGAGTAAAATGTACTACTAAACTTCTAGGGTAGGGCGAACAGAGACCCGATTAGATCATTGTATATTACGGTTAATATAAGAATTCAGCGTAATTCTATCACATTTGTTCAATTTACGTCGCTCCTATTTCAGATAGCCTACTGGTCTAGGAGGCATCGCAAAGCGCATGAAATGACGAGTGACATGCACTATTAAACTTCTAGGGTAAGGCAAAGAGAGACCCGATTAGATCATTTTATATTACGGTTAATGTAAGAATGCAGCGTAATTCTATCACACTTGTTCAATTTACGTCGCTCCTATTCCAGATAGCGTATTGGGCTAAGCGGCATCTCGAAGCGCATGGAATGACGAGTAAAATGCACTATTAAACCTCTATGATAGGGCAATCGGAGACCCGATTAGATCATTGTATATTACGGTTAATATAAGAATTCAGCGTAATTCTATCACATTTGTTCAATTTACGTCGCTCCTATTTCAGATAGCGTATTAGGCCAAGCGGCACCTTAAAGCGCATGAAATGACGAGTAAAATGCACTATTAATCTCCTATGATTGGGCAATCAGAGACCCGATTAGATCATTTTATATTATTGTTAATATAAGAATTCAACGTAATTTTATCACACTTGTTCAATTTAGGTCGCTCCTATTTCAGATAGCGTATTGGGCTAAGCGGCACATGAAAGAGCATCAAATGACGAACAAAATGCACTATTAAGCTTCTATGATAGGGCAATCAGAGACCCGATTAGATCATTTTATATTATTGTTAATATAAGAATTCAACGTAATTTTATCACATTTGTTCAATTTACGTCGCCCCTATTTCAGATAGCGTATTGAGCTAGGTTTCATCTTATAGAGCATGAAATTTCGAGTAAAATGCACTATTAAACTCCTAGGGTAGGGCAAACAGAGACCCGATTAGATCATTTTATATTATGGTTAATTTAAGGATTCAGCGAAATTCTATCACATTTGTTCAATTTACGTCGCTCCTATTTCAGATAGCGCATTGACCTGAGCGGCACCTTAAAGCGCATGAAATGACGAATAAAATGCACTATTAAACTTCTATGATAGGGCAATCAGGGACCCGTATACATCGTATTATATTATGGTTAATATAAGAATTCAGCGAAATTCTATCACATTTGTTCAATTTACGTCGCTCCTATTTCAGAGAGCGCATTGGGCTAGGCGGCACCTTAAAGCGCATGAAATGTCGAGTAAAATGCACTATTAAACTTCTATGATAGGGCAATCAGAGACCCGAATACATCGTATTATATTATGGTTAATATAAGAATTCAACAAAATTCTATCACATTTGTTCAATTTACGTCGCTCCTATTTCAGATAGCGTATTGGGCTAAGCGGCACATGAAAGAGCATGAAATGACGAACAAAATGCACTATTAAGCTTCTATGATAGGGCAATCAGAGACCCGATTAGATCATTTTATATTATTGTTAATATAAGAATTCAACGTTATTTTGTCACATTTGTTCAATTTACGTCGCCCCTATTTCAGATAGCGTATTGGGCTAGGTTTCATCTTAAAGAGCATGAGATGACGAGTAAAATGCACTACTAAACTTCTAGGATAGGGCAATCAGAATCCCGCTTAGATCATCTTATATTATTGTTAATTTAAGAATTCATCGTAACTTTACCACATTTTGTCCATTTCACGTCGCTCCTACACCAGATATCGTGTTGAGCTAGGCGGCATCTTAAAACGCATGCAGTGGCGAGTAAAATGCACTACTAACCCTCTCAAATACGGCCATCAGAGACCCAATTAGATGATTTTATATTATGGTTAATATAAGAATTCAGCGACATTCTATCACATTTGTTCAATTTACGTCGCTCCTATTTCCGATAGCGTACTGGGCTAAGCGGCACCTTAAAGCGTATGAAATGTCGAGTAAAATGCACTACAAAACATCTTTGATAGGGCAATCAGAGACCCGATTAGATCATTTTATATTATTGTTAATATAAGAATTCTGCGTAATTTTACCACATTTGTTCAATTTACGTCGCTCCTATTTCAGATAGCGTATTGGGCTAGCCGGCACCTTAAAGCGCATGAAATGTCGAGTAAAATGCACTACTAAACTTCTTGGATAGGGCAATCAGAGACCCGAATACATCGTATTATATTATGGTTAATATAAGAATTCAGCAAAATTCTATCACATTTGTTCAATTTACGTCGCTCCTATTTCAGATAGCGTATTGGGCTAGGCGGCACCTTAAAGCGCATGAAATGACGAGTGAAATTCACTATTAAACTTCTATGATAGGGCAATCAGAGACCCGAATACATCGTATTATATTACGGTTAATATAAGAATTCAGCAAAATTCTATCACATTTGTTCAATTTACGTCGCTCCTATTTCAGATAGCGTATTGGGCTGAGCGGCACCTTAAAGCGCATGAAATGACGAGTAAAGCGCACTATTAAACTTCTATGATAGGGCAATCAGAGACCCGATTAGATCATTTTATATTATCGTTAATATAAGAATTCTGGGTAATTCTATCACATTTGTTCAATTTATGTCGCTCCTATTTCAGATAGTGTATTGGGCTAGGCGGCACCTTAAAGCGCATGTAATGACGAGTAAAATGCACTATTAAACTTCTATGATAGGGCAATCAGAGAACCGGATAGATCGTATTATATTATGTTTAATATATGAATTCTGCGTAATTCTATCACATTTGTTTTAATTTACGTCGCCCCTATTTAGAGAAAGCGTATTGGGCTAGTTGGCATCTTAAAGCGCATGAAATGTCGAGTAAAATGCACTATTAAACGTCTATGATAGGGCAATCAGAGACCCGATTAGATCATTTTATATTATTGTCAATATAAGAATTCAACGTAATTCTATCACATTTGTTCAATTTACGTCGCCCCAATTTCAGATAGCGTATTGGGCTAGGTTTCATCTTAAAGAGTATGAAATTTCGAGTAAAATGCACTATTAAACTTCTAGGGTAGGGCAAACAGAGACCCGATTAGATCATTTTATAGTATGGTTAATTTAAGTATTCAGCGAAATTCTATCACATTTGTTCAATTTACGTCGCTCCTGCTTCAGATAGCGTATTCGTCTAAGCGGCATCTTAAAGCTCATGAAATTGTTGAGTAAAGTGCACTACTAAACTTCTAGAATGGGGCAATCAGAGACCCGATTAGATCATTTGATATTATTCTTAATATAAGAATTTAGCGTCATTTTATCACATTTTTCAATTTACGTCGCCCCTATTTCAGATAGCGTATTGGGCTAGGCGGCATCTTAAAGCGCATGAAATGTCGAGTAAAATACACTACTAAACTTCTTGGATAGGGCAATCAGAGACCTGATTAGGTCATGTTATATTATGATTAACCTAAGGATGCAGCGTGATTCTATCACATTTGTTCAATTTACGTCGCTCCTATTTCAGAGAGCGTATTGGGCTAGGCGGCATCTTAAAGAGCGTGGAATGAGGAGTAAAATGCGCAACTAACCTTCTATGATAGAGCTATCAGAGACCCGATTAGATCATTTTTTTATGGTTAATATAAGAATTCAGCTTAATTTTATCACATTTGTTCAATTTACGTCGCCCCTATTTCAGATAGCGTATTGGGATAGGCGGCACCTTAAAGCGCATGAAATAACGAGTATAATGCGCTACTAAACTTCTTTGATAGGGCACTCAGAGACCCGATTAGATCATTTTATATTATTGTTAATATAAGAATGCAGCGTAATTTTATCACGTTTGTACAATTTACGTCGCTCCTATTTCAGATAGCGTATTGGGCTACGTGGCATCTTAAAGCGCATGAAATGTCGAGTAAAATGCAGTACTGGACTTCTAGGATAGGGCAATCAGAGACCCGATTAGGTCATCTTATATTATGATTAATATAAGGATGCAGCGTAATTCTATCACATTTGTTCAATTTACGTCGCTCCTATTTCAGATAGCGAATTGCGACATGCGGCATCTTAAAACGCATGGAATGACGAGTAAAATGCACCATTAAACTTCTATGATAGGGCAATCAGAGACCCGAATACATCGTATTATATTACGGTTAATATAAGAATTCAGCAAAATTCTATCACATTTGTTCAATTTACGTCGCTCCTATTTCAGATAGCGTATTAGGCTGAGCGGCACCTTAAAGCGCATGAAATGACGAGTAAAGCGCACTATTAAACTTCTATGATAGGGCAATCAGAGACCCGATTAGATCATTTTATATTATCGTTAATATAAGAATTCTGGGTAATTCTATCACATTTGTTCAATTTATGTCGCTCCTATTTCAGATAGTGTATTGAGCTAGGCGGCACCTTAAAGCGCATGTAATGACGAGTAAAATGCACTATTAAACTTCTATGATAGGGCAATCAGAGAACCGGATAGATCGTATTATATTATGTTTAATATATGAATTCTGCGTAATTCTATCACATTTGTTTTAATTTACGTCGCCCCTATTTAGAGAAAGCGTATTGGGCTAGTTGGCATCTTAAAGCTCATGAAATGTCGAGTAAAATGCACTATTAAACGTCTATGATAGGGCAATCAGAGACCCGATTAGATCATTTTATATTATTGTCAATATAAGAATTCAACGTAATTCTATCACATTTGTTCAATTTACGTCGCCCCAATTTCTGATAGCGTATTGGGCTAGGTTTCATCTTAAAGAGTATGAAATTTCGAGTAAAATGCACTATTAAACTTCTAGGGTAGGGCAACCAGAGACCCGATTAGATCATTTTATAGTATGATTAATTTAAGTATTCAGCGAAATTCTATCACATTTGTTCAATTTACGTCGCTCCTGCCTCAGATAGCGTATTCGTCTAAGCGGCATCTTAAAGCTCATGAAATTGTTGAGTAAAGTGCACTACTAAACTTCTAGAATGGGGCAATCAGAGACCCGATTAGATCATTTGATATTATTCTTAATATAAGAATTTAGCGCCATTTTATCACATTTTTCAATTTACGTCGCCCCTATTTCAGATAGCGTATTGGGCTAGGCGGCATCTTAAAGCGCATGAAATGTCGAGTAAAATACACTACTAAACTTCTTGGATAGGGCAATCAGAGACCTGATTAGGTCATGTTATATTATGATTAACATAAGGATGCAGCGTAATTCTATCACATTTGTTCAATTTACGTCGCTCCTATTTCAGAGAGCGTATTGGGCTAGGCGGCATCTTAAAGAGCGTGGAATGAGGAGTAAAATGCGCAACTAACCTTCTATGATAGAGCTATCAGAGACCCGATTAGATCATTTTTTTATGGTTAATATAAGAATTCAGCTTAATTTTATCACATTTGTTCAATTTACGTCGCCCCTATTTCAGATAGCGTATTGGGATAGGCGGCACCTTAAAGCGCATGAAATAACGAGTATAATGCGCTACTAAACTTCTTTGATAGGGCAGTCAGAGACCCGATTAGATCATTTTATATTATTGTTAATATAAGAATGCAGCGTAATTTTATCACGTTTGTACAATTTACATCGCTCTTATTTCAGATAGCGTATTGGGCTACGTGGCATCTTAAAGCTCATGAAATGTCGAGTAAAATGCACTATTAAACTGCTATGATAGGGTAATCAGAGACCCGATTAGTTCATTTTATATTATTGTTAATATAAGAATTCAGCGTAATTGAACCACATTTACTCGATTTACGTCGCTCCTATTTCAGATAGCGTATTGGGCTAAGCTGAATCTTAAAGGGCATGAAATGTCGATTAAAATGCACTACTAAGCTTCTATGATAGGGTAATCAGAGACCCCATTAGATCATTTTATATTATGGTTATTATAAGAATTTAGCGTAATTCTGTCACATTTGTTCAATTTACGTCGCTCCTACTTCAGATAGCGTATTGGGCTAGGTGGGACCTTAAAGCGCATGGCGTGACGAGTAAAATGCAGTACTAAACTTCTTTGATAGGGCAATCAGAGACCCGATGAGATCATTTTATATTATGGTTTATATAAGAATTCTGCGTAACTCTATCACATTTATTCAATTTACGCTGCTCCAATTTCAGATAGCGGATTGGGCTAGACGGCACCTTAAAGCGCATGATGTGACGAGTAAAATGCACTATTAAACTTCTAGGGTAGGGCAAACAGAGACCCGATTAGATCATTGTATATTATGGTTAATATAAGAATTCTGCGTAACTCTATCACATTTATTCAATTTACGCATCTCCTATTTCAGATAGCGTATTGGGCGATACGTCATCTTAAAGCGCATGAAATGACGAGTAAAATGCACTACTACACTTCCCGGATAGGGCAATCAGAGATACGATTAGGTCATTTTAAATTAAGGTTAATATAAGAATTCTGCGTAATTCTATCACATTTGTTCAATTTACGTCGCTCCCATTTCGGATAGCGCATTGGGCTAAGCGGCACCTTAAAGCGCATTGCATGACGAGTAAAATGCAGTACTAAACTTCTTTGATAGGGCAATCGGAGACCCGATGAGATCATTTTGTATTATGGTTAATATAAGAATTCTGCGTAACTCTATCACATTTATTCAACTTACGCAGCTCCAATTTCAGATAGCGGTTTGGGCTAGACGGCACCTTAATGCGCATGAAATGTCGAGTAAAATGCACTACTGAACTTCTGTGATAGGGCAATCAGAGACCCGATTAGATCATCTTAAATTATGGTTAACATAAGAATTCTGCGTAATTCTATCACGTCTGTTCAATTTACGTCGCCCCTATTTCAGGTAGCGTGTTGGGCTAGGCGGCATCTTAAAGCGCGTAGAATGACGAGTAAAATGCACTACTAATCTTCGATGATAGGGCAATCAAAGACCCGATTAGACCATTCTATATTATGGTTAATATAAGAATTCTGCGTAATTCTATCACGTTTGTTCAATTTATGTTGCTCCTATTTCAGATAGCGTATTGCGCTAGGCGGCACCTTAAAGCGCATGAAATGTCGAGTATAATGCACTATTAAGCTTCTATGATGGGGCAATCAGTGACCAGAATAGATCGTATTATATTATTGTCAAATTTAAGAATTCGGCGAAATTCTATCACATTTGTTCAATTTACGTCGCTCCTATTTCAGATAGCGTATTGGGCTAATCAGCACCTTAAAGCGCACGAAATGACGAGTAAAATGCACTATTAAACTTCTATGATAGGGCAATCAGAGACCCGATTAGATCGTCGTATATTATGGTTAATTTAAGAATTCGTCGTAACTCTATCAGATTCGTTTAATTTACGTAGCTCTAATTTCAGTTCGCGTATTGGGATAGGCTGCACCTTAAAGCGCATGAAATGACGAGTAAAATGCAATACTAAACTCCTAGGATAGGGCAATCAGAAACCCGATCAGGTCATCTTGTATTATGATTAATATAAGGATGCAGCGTAATTCTATCACGTTTGTTCAATTTACGTCGCTCCTATTTCAGATAGCGTATTGGTCTAAGCGGCATGTTAATGGGCACGATATGTCGAGTAAAATGCACTACTAAACTTCTAGGATAGGGCAATCGGAGACCCGATTATATCATTTTAGATTATTCTTAATATAAGAATTTACCGTCATTTTATCACATTTTTCAATTTACGTCGCACCTATTTCAGATAGCGTATTGGGCTAGGTGGCAACATAAAGCGCATGAGATGTCGAGTCAAATGCACTACTAAACTTCTTGGATAGGGCAATCAGAGACCCGATTAGGTCCTTTTTTATTATTGTTAATATAAGAATTCTGCGTAATTCTATCACATTTGTTCAATTTACGTCGCGCGTATTTCAGATAGCGTAATGGGCTAGGCGGCACCTTAAAGCGCATGAAATGTCGAGTATAATGCACTATTAAGCTTCTATGATGGGGCAATCAGTGACCAGAATAGATCGTATTATATTATTGTCAAATTTAAGAATTCAACGTAATTTTATCACATCTGATCAATTTATGTCGCTCCTATCTCAGATAGCGTATTGGGCTAGGCGGCACCTTAAAGCGCATGAAATGACGAGTAGAATGCACTATTAAACTTCTATGATAGGGCAATCAGAGACCCGATTAGATCATTTTGTATTATTGTTAATATATGAATTCAACGTAATTTTATCACATCTGATCAATTTATGTCGCTCCTATCTCAGATAGCGTATTGGGCTAGGCGGCACCTTAAAGCGCATGGAATGACGAGTAAAATGCACTATTAAACTTCTATGATAGGGCTATCAGAGACCCGAATACATCGTATTATATTAAGGTTAATATATGAATTCTGCGTAATTCTATCACGTCTGTTCAATTTACGTAGCTGCAATTTCAGATAGCGTTTTGGACTAGGTGGCATCTTAAAGCGCATGAAATAATGAGTAAAATGCACTATTAAACTTCTATGATAGCGCAATCAGAGTCCCGATTAGATCATTTTAAATTATGGTTAATATAAGAATTCTTGCGTAATTCTATCACATTTGTTCAATTTACGTCGCCCCTATTTCAGATAGCGTACTGGGCTAGGCGGCACCTTAAAGCGCATGAAAGGACGAGTAAAATGCACTACTAAACTTCTCGGATAGGGCAATCAGAGATACGATTAGGTCATTTTAAATTATGGTTAATATAAGAATTCTGCGTAATTCTATCACATTTGTTCAATTTACGTCGCTCCAATTTCAGATAGCGTATTTGGCTAGGTGGCATCTTAAAGCGCATGAAATGTTGAGTAAAATGCACTAGTAAACATCTATGACAGTGCAATCAGAGACCCGATTTGATCATTTTGTATTATTGTTAATATAAGAATTCAACGTAATTTTATCAGATTTGTTCAATTTATGTCGCTCCTATTTCAGATAGCGTATTGGGCTAGGCGGCACCTTAAAGCGCATGATGTGACGAGTAAAATGCACTATTAAACTTCTAGGGTAGGGCAAACAGAGACCCGATTAGATCATTTTATATTATGGTTAATATAAGAATTCTGCGTAACTCTATCACATTTGTTCAATTTATGTCGCTCCTATTTCAGATAGCGTATTGGGCTATGCGCCATCTTAAAGCGCATGCAATTACGAGTATAATGCACTACTAAACTTCACGAATAGGGCAATCACAGACCCGACAAGGTCATTTTAAATTATGGTTAATATAAGAATTCTGCGTAATTCTATCACATTTATTCAATTTACGTCGCCCCTATTTCAGATAGCGTACTGGGCTAGGCGGCACCTTAAAGCGCATGAAATGACGAGTGAAACTCACTATTAAACTTCTATGATAGGGCAATCAGAGACCCGAATAGATCATATTATATTATGGTTAATATAAGAATTCAACATAATTCTATCACATTTGTTCAATTTACGTCGCTCCTATTTCAGATAGCGTATTGGGCTAGGCGGCACCTTAAAGCGCATGAAATGACGAGTAAAATGCATTTTTAAACTTCTATGATAGGGCAATCAGAGACCCGAATACATCGTATTATATTATGGTTAATATATGAATTCTGCGTAATTCTATCACGTCTGTTCAATTTACGTAGCTGCAATTTCAGATAGCGTTTTGGACTAGGTGGCATCTTGAAGCGCATGAAATGTCGAGTAAAATGCACTATTACACTTCTAGGGTAGGGCAAACAGAGACCCGATTAGATCATTTTACATTATGGTTAATATAAGAATTCTGCGTAACTCTATCACATTTATTCAATTTACGCATCTCCTATTTGAGATAGCGTATTGGGCGATTCGGCATCTTAAAGCGCATGAAATGACGAGTAAAATGCACTACTACACTTCCCGGATAGGGCAATCAGATACCCGATTAGATCATCTTAAATTATGGTTAACATAAGAATTCTGCGTAATTCTATCACATTCGTTCAATTTATATCGCTCCTATTTCAGATAGCGTATTGGGCTAGGCGGCACCTTAAAGCGCGTGAAATGACGAGTAAAATGCACTATTAATCTTCTATGATAGGGCAATCAGAGACGTGATTAGATCATTTTATATTATGGTTAATATAAGAATTCAGCGTAATTTTATCACGTTTGTTCAATTTACGTCGCTCCTATTTCAGATAGCGTATTGGTCTAAGCGGCATGTTAATGGGCACGATATGTCGAGTAAAATGCACTACTAAACTTCTAGGATAGAGCAATCGGAGACCGGATTATATCATTATATATTATTCTTAATATAAGAATTTACCGTCATTTTATCACATTTTTCAATTTACGTCGCACCTATTTCAGATAGCATATTGGACCAGGCGGAATCATAAAGCGCATGAAATGTCGAGTAAAATTCACTATTAAACTTCTCGCATAAGGCAAACAGAGACCCGATTAGATCATTTTATATTATGGTTAATATAAGAACTCTGCGTAATACTATCACATTTTTTCAATATACGTTGCTCCTATATCAGATAGCGTATTGGGTTAGGCGGCATCTTAAAGCGCGTGGAATGTCGAGTAAAATGCACTACGATCCTTCTATGATAGGGCAAGCAGAGACCCGATTAGATCATTTTATATTATTGGTAATATAAGAATTCTGCGTACTTCTATCACATTTGTCAATTTATGTCGCTCCTATTTCAGATACCGTATTGGGTTAGGCGGCACCTTAAAGCGCATGAAATGACGAGTAAAATGCAGTATTAAACTTCTGTGATAGGGCAATCAGAGACCCGAATAGATCGTATTATATTATGGTTAATATAAGAATTCTGCGTACTTCTATCACATTTGTTCAATTTACGACGCTTCAATTTCAGATAACGTATTGGGCTGGGCGGCATCTTAAAACGCATGAAATGACGAGTAAAATGCTCTACTAAACTTCTCGGATAGGGCAATCAGAGACCCGATTAGATCATTTTATATATTGGTTAATATAAGAATTCAGCGAAATTCTATCACATTTGTTCAATTTACGTCGCACCTATTTCAGATAGCGTTTTGTACTAGGCGGCACCTTAAAGCTCATGGAATATCGAGTAAAATGCACTACTAAACTTCTAGGATAGGGCAATCAGA
>CAKAJE020000715.1:0-81107 GCA_916610135.2 Macropis europaea
AATTAACCATAATATAAAATGATCTAATCGGGTCTCTGTTTGCCCTACCCTAGAAGTTTAACAGTGTATTTTACTCGCATTTCATGCGCTTTGAGATGCCGCTTAGCCCAATACGCTATCTGAAATAGGAGCGACGTAAATTGAACAAATGTGATAGAATTTTCCTGAATTCTTATATTAACCTTAATCTAAAATGATCTAATCGGGTCTCTGTTCGCCCTACCATAGAAGTCTCATAGTGCATTTCACGCGTCATTTCATGCGCTTTGAGATGCCGCTTAGCCCATTACGCTATCTGAAATAGGAGCGACGTAAATTGAACAAATGTGATACAATTTCGCTGAATTCTTGTATTAACCAAAATATAAAATGACCTAATCGGGTCTCTGTTTGCCCTATCATCGAAGTTTAATAGTGCATTTCACTCGTAATTTCATGCGCTTTGAGATGCCGCTTAGCCCAATAAGCTATCTGAAATAGGAGCGACGTAAATTGAACAAATGTGATAGAATTTCCCTGAATTCTTATATTAACCATAATATAAAATGATCTAATCGGGTCTCTGTTTGCACTACCCTGGAAATTTAACAGTGCATTTTACTCGCCATTCCACGCGCTTTAAGATGCCGCCTAGCCCAGTACGCTGCCAGAAATAGGAGCGACGTAAATTGCACAAATGTGATAGAATTTCGCTGAATTCTTGTATTAACTAAAATATAAAATGATCTAATCGGGTCTCTGATTGCCCTATCATAGAAGCTTAATAGTGCATTTCACTCGCCATTCCACGCGCTTTAAGATGCCGCCTAGCCCATTACGCTATCTGAAATAGGAACGACGTAAATTGAACAAATGTGATAGAATTTTGCTGAATTCTTAAATTAACCATAATATAAAATGATCTAATCGGGTCTCTGTTTACCTTACCCTAGAAGTTTAATAGTGCATTTTACTCGCCATTTCATGCGCTTTGAGATGCCGCTTAGCCCAATACGCTATCTGGAATAGGAGCGACGTAAATTGAACAAATGTGATAGAATTTACCTGAATTCTTATATTAACCTTAATGTAAAATGATCTAATCGGGTCTCTGTTCGCCCCACCATAGAAGTCTAATAGTGCATTTCACTAGTCATTTCATGCGATTTGAGATGCCGCTTTGCCCAATACGCTATCTGAAATAGGAGCGACGTAAATTGAACAAATGTGATGGAATTTCGCTGAATTCTTATATTAAACAAAATATAAAATGATCTAATCGGGTCTCTGATTGCCCTATCATAGACGTTTAATAGTGCATTTTACTCGCCATTCCACGCGCTTTAAGATGCCGCCTAGCCCAGTACGCTATCTGAAATAGGAGCGATGTAAATTGAACAAATGTGATAGAATTTTGCTGAATTCTTAAATTAACCATAATATAAAATGATCTAATCGGGTCTCTGTTTGCCCTTCCCTAGAAGTTTAATAGTGCATTTTACTCACAATTTCTTGCGCTTTGAGATGCCGCTTAGCCCAATACGCTATCTGAAATAGGAGTGACGTAAATTGAACAAATGTGATAGAATTACGCTGAGTTCTTAAATTAACCATAATATAAAATGATCTAATCGGGCCTCTGTTTGCCCCACCCTAGAAGTTTAATAGTGCATTTTAATCGCCATTTCTTACGCTTTGACATGCCGGTTAGCCCAATACGCTATCTGAAATATGAGCGACGTAAATTGAACAAATGTGATAGAATTTCGCTGAATTCTTATATTAACCTGAATGTAAAATGAGCTAATCGGGTCTCTGTTCTCGCTACCCTAGAAGTTTAATAGTGCATTTCACTCGTCATTTAATGCGCTTTGAGATGCCGCTGAGCCCAATAAGCTATCTGAAATAGAAGCGACATAAATTGAACAAATGTGATAGAATTTCGCTGAATTCTTAAATTAACCATAATATAAAGTGATCTAATCGGGTCTCTGTTTGCCCTACCCTAGAAGCTTAATAGTGCATTTTACTCGTCATTTAATGCGCTTTGAGATGCCGCTTAGCCCAATACGCTATCTGCAATAGGAGCGACGTAAGTTGAACAAATGTGATAGAATTACGCTGAATTCTTATATTAACCGTAATATAAAATGATCTAATCGGGACTCTGTTCGCCTTACCCTAGAAGTTTAATAGTGCATTTTACTCGCCAATCTACGCGCTTTAAGATTCCGCCTAGCCCAGTACGCTATCTGAAATAGGAGCGACGTACATTGAACAAATGTGATAGAATTTTGCTGAATTCTTATATTAACCGTAATATAAAATGGTCTATTCGGGTCTCCGTTTGCCTTATCCTAGAAGTTTAACAGTGCATTTTACTCGCCATTTCATGCGCATTGTGATGCCGCTTTGCCCAATACACTATCTCAAATAGGAGCGATGTAAATTGAACAAATGTGATAGAATGTCGCTGAATTCTTAAATTAACCATAATATAAAATGATCTAATCGGGTCTCTGTTTGCCCTACCCTAGAAGTGTAATATTGCATTGTACTCGCCATATCATGCGCTTTGAGATGACCCTTAGCCCAATACGCTATCTGAAATAGGAGCGACGTAAATTGAACAAATGTGATAGAATTTCTCTGAATTGTTATATTAACCTTAATGTAAAATGATCTAATCGGGTCTCTGATTGCCCTATCATAGAAGTTTAATAGTGCAGTTTACTCGCCATTCCACGCGCTTTAAGATGCCGCCTCGCCCAGTACGCTATCTGAAATAGGAGCGACGTAAATTGAACAAATGTGATAGAATTTTGCTGAATTCTTAAATTAACCATAATATAAAATGATCTAATCGGGTCTCTGTTTGCCCTACCCTAGAAGTTTAATAGTGCATTTCACTCGTCATTTCATGCGCTTTGAGATGCCGCTTAGCCCAATACGCTATCTGAAATAGCATCGACGTAAATTGAACAAATGTGATAGAATTTCCCTGAAATCTTATAGTAAACAAAATATAACATGATCTAATCGGGACTCTGATTGCCCTATCATAGAAGTTTAGTAGTGCATTTTACTCGCCCTTCCACGCGCTTTGAGATGCCGCCTAGCTCAGTACAGTATCTGAAATAGGAGCGACGTAAGTTGAACAAATGTGATAGAATTACGCTGAATTCTTGTATTAACCAAAATGTAAAATGGTCTAATCGGCTCTCTGTTTGCCCTACCCTAGATGTTTAACAGTGCATTTTACTCGCCATTTCATGCGCTTTGCGATGCCGCTTAGCCCAATACGCTATCTGAAATAGGAGCGACGTAAATTGAACAAATGTGATAGAATTTCCCTGAATACTTATATTAACGAAAATGTAAAATGATCTAATCGGCTCTCTGTTTGCCCTATCATAGAAGTTTAATAGTGGATTTCGCTCGCCATTCCACGCGCTTTAAGATGCCGCATAGCCCGGTTCGCTATCTGAAATAGGAGCGACGTAAATTGAACAAATGTGATAGAATTTTGCTGAGTTCTTAAATTAACCATAATATAAAATGCTCTAATCGGGTCTCTGTTTGCCCTACCCAAGAAATTTGATAGTGCATTTTACTCGACACATCATGCGCTTTGAGATGCCGCTTAGCCGAATACGCTATCTGAAATGGGAGCGACGTAAATTGAACAAATGTGATAGAATTTCCCTAAATTCTTATATTAACCTTAATGTAAAATGATCTAATCGGGTCTCTGTTCGCCCTACCATAGAAGTCTAATAGTGCATTTCACTCGTCATTTCATGCGCTTTGAGATGCCGCTTAGCCCATTACGCTATCTGAAATAGGAGCGATGTAAATTGAACAAGAGTGATAGAATTTCGCTGAATTCTTATATTAACCAAAATATAAAATGATCTAATCGGGTCTCTGATTGCCGTATCATAGAAGTTTAATAGTGCATTTTACTCGCAATTTCATGCGCTTTGAGATGCCGCTTAGCCCAATACGCTATCTGAAATAGGAGCGACGTAAATTGAACAAATGTGATGGAATTTTGCTGAATTCTTAAATGAACCATAATATAAAATGATCTAAACGGGTCTCTGTTTGCACTACCCTGGAAATTTAACAGTGCATTTTACTCGCCATTTCATGCGCTTCGAGATGCCGCTTAGCCCAATACGCTATCTGAAACAGGAGCGACGTAAATTGAACAAATGTGATAGAATTTCCCTGAATTCTTATATTAACCTTAATGTAAAATGATCTAATCGGGTCTCTGTTCGCCGTACCATAGAAGACTTATAGTGCATTTCACTCGTCATTTCATGCGCTTTGAGATGCCGCTTAGCCCAGTAGGCTATCTGAAATAGGAGCGACGTAAATTGAACAAATGTGATAGAATTTCCCTGAATACTTATATTAACATTAATGTAAAATGATCTAATCGAATCTCTGTTTGCCCTATCATAGAAGTTTAATAGTGCATTTTACTCGCCATTCCACGCGCTCTAAGATGCCGTCTAGCCCAGTACGCTATCTGAAATAGGAGCGACGTAAATTGAACAAATGTGATAGAATTTTGATGAATTCTTAAATTAACCATAATATAAAATGATCTAATCGGGTCTCTGTTTGCCCTACCCAAGAAATTTAATAGTGCATTTTACTCGCCATTTCATGCGCTTTGAGATGCCGCTTGGCCCAATACGCTATCTGAAATGGGAGCGACGTAAATTGAACAAATGTGATAGAATTTCCCTGAATTCTTAAATTAACCATAATATAAAATGATCTAATCGGGTCTCTGTTTGCCCTACCCTAGACGTTTAACAGTGCATTTCACTCGACATTCCATGTGCTTTGAGATGCCGCTTAGCCCAATAAGCAATCTGAAATAGTAGCGACGTAAATTGAACAAACGTGATAGAATTTCGCTGAATTCTTGTATTAACCAAAATATAAAATGATCTGATCGGGTCTCTGATTGCCCTATCATAGAAGTTTAATAGTGCATTTCACTCGCCATTCCATGCGCTTTAAGATGCCGCCTAGCCCATTACGTTATCTGAAATAGGAACGACGTAAATTGAACAAATGTGATAGAATTTTGCTGAATTCTTAAATTAACCATAATATAAAATGATCTAATCGGGTCTCTGTTTGCCCTACCCTAGAAGTTTAACAGTGCATTTTACTGGCATTTCATGCGCTTTGAGATGCCGCTTAGCCCAACACGCTATCTGAAATAGGAGCGACGTAAATTGAACAAATGTGATAGAATTTTCCTGAATTCTTTTATTAACCTTAATGTAAAATGATCTAATAGGGTCTCTGTTCGCCCTACCATAGAAGTTTAATAGTGCATTTTACTCGCCATTCCACGCGCTTTAAGATGCCGTCCAGCCCAGTACGCTATCTGAAATAGGAGCGATGTAAATTGAACAAATGTGATAGAATTTCGCTGAAATCTTTTATTAACCGTAATGTAAAATGATTTAATCAGCTCTCTGTACGCCATAGCCTAGAAGTTTAATAGTGCATTTTATTCGACATTTCATGCGCTTTGAGATTCCGCTTAGCCCAACACGCTATCTGAAATAGGAGCGACGTAAATTGAACAAATGTGATAGAATTTTCCTGAATTCTTTTATTAACCTTAATGTAAAATGATCTAATAGGGTCTCTGTTCGCCCTACCATAGAAGTTTAATAGTGCATTTTACTCGCCATTCCACGCGCTTTAAGATGCCGCCTAGCCCATTACGCTATCTGAAATAGGAGCGACGTAAATTGAATGAATGTGATACAATTTCGCTAAATTCTTATATTAACCAAAATACAAAATGATCTAATCGACTCTCTGTTTGCCCTATCATAGAAGTTTAATAGTGCATTTTACTCGCCATTCCACGCGCTTTAAGATGCCGTCCAGCCCAGTACGCTATCTGAAATAGGAGCGACGTAAATTGAACAAATGTGATAGAATTTTGCTGAATTCTTAAATTAACCGTAATATAAAATGATCTAATCGGGTCTCTGTTTGCCCTACCCAAGAAATTTAATAGTGCATTTTACTCGCCATTTCATGCGCTTTGCGATGCCGCTTAGCCCAGTACTCTATCTGAAATGGGTGCGACGTAAATTGAACAAATGTGATAGAATTTCACTGAATTCTTATATTAACCTTAATGTAAAATGATCTAATCGGGTCTCTGTTCGCCCTGCCCTAGAAGTTTAATAGTGCATTTCACTCATGATTTCATGCGCTTTGAGATTCCGCTTAGCCCAATAAGCTATCTGAAATAGGAGCGACGTAAATTGAACAAATGTGATAGAATTTCGCTGAATTCTTGTATTAACCATAATATAAAATGATCTAATCGGGTCTCTGTTTGCTCTACCCTAGAAGTTTAACAGTGCATTTTACTCGCCATTTCATGCGCTTTGAGATGCCGCTTAGCACAATACGCTATCTGAAATAGGAGCGACGTAAGTTGAAGAAATGTGATAGAATTACGCTGAATTCTTATATTAACCGTAATATAAAATGATCTAATCGGGTCTCTGTTTGCCTTACCCTAGAAGTTTAATAGTGCATTTTACTCGCCATTCCACGCGCTTTAAGATGCCGCCTAGCCCAATACGCTGTCTGAAATAGGAGCGACGTAAGTTGAACAAATGTGATAGAATTTCCCTGAATTCTTATATTAACCTTAATGTAAAATGATCTAATCGGGTCTCTGTTCGACCTACCCTAGAAGTTTAATAGTGCATTTCACTCGTCATTTCATGCGCTTTGAGATGCCGCTTAGCCCAATACGCTATCTGAAATAGGAGCGACGTAAATTGAACAAATGTGATAGAATTTTGCTGAATTCTTATATTAACCAAAATATAAAATGATCTAATCGGGTCTCTGATTGCCCTATCATAGAAGTTTAATAGTGCATTTTACTCGCCATTCCGCGCGCTTTAAGATGCCGCCTAGCCCAGTATGCTATCTGAAATAGGAACGACGTAAATTGAACAAATGTGATAGAATTTTGCTGAATTCTTAAATTCACCATAATATGAAATGATCTAATCGGGTCTCTGTTTGACCTACCCTACATGTTTAACAGTGCATTTTACTCGCCATTTCATGCGCTTTGAGATGCCGCTTAGCCCAATACGCTATCTGAAATAGGAGCGACGTAAATTGAACAAATGTGATAGATTTTCGCTGAATTCTTAAATTAACCATAATATAAAATGATTTAATGGGGTCTCTGTTTGCCCTTCCCTAGAAGTTTAATAGTGCATTTTACTCGCCATTCCACGCGCTTTAAGATGCCGCCTAGCCCAGTACGCTGTCTGAAATAGCAGCGACGTAAATTGAACAAATGTGATAGAATTTCGCTGAATTCTTGTATTAACCAAAATATAAAATGATCTAATCGGGTCTCTGATTGCCCTATCATAGAAGTTTAATAGTGGATTTCACTCGCCATTCCACGCGCTTTAAGATGCCGCATAGCCCGGTACGCTATCTGAAATAGGAAGGACGTAAATTGAACAAATGTGATGGAATTTTGCTGAATTCTTAAATGAACCATAATATAAAATGATCTAAACGGGTCTCTGTTTGCACTACCCTGGAAATTTATCAGTGCATTTTACTCGACATTTCATGCGCTTCGAGATGCCGCTTAGCCCAATACGCTATCTGAAACAGGAGCGACGTAAATTGAACAAATGTGATAGAATTTTCCTGAATTCTTATATTAACCTTAATGTAAAATGATCTAATCGGGTCTCTGTTCGCCCTGACCTAGAAGTTTAATAGTGCATTTCACTCATGATTTCATGCGCTTTGAGATTCCGCTTAGCCCAATACGCTATCTGAAACAGGAGCGACGTAAATTGAACAAATGTGATAGAATCTCCCTGAATTCTTATATTAACCTTAATGTAAAATGATCTAATCGGGTCTCTGTTCGCCGTACCATAGAAGACTTATAGTGCATTTCACTCGTCATTTCATGCGCTTTGAGATGCCGCTTAGCCCAGTAGGCTATCTGAAATAGGAGCGACGTAAATTGAACAAATGTGATAGAATTTTGATGAATTCTTAAATTAACCATAATATAAAATGATCTAATCGGGTCTCTGTTTGCCCTACCCAAGAAATTTAATAGTGCATTTTACTCGACATTTCATGCGCTTTGAGATGCCGCTTAGCCCAATACGCTATCTGAAATAGGAGCGACGTAAATTGAACAAATGTGATAGAATTTCCCTGAATGCTTATATTAACATTAATGTAAAATGATCTAATCGACTCTCTGTTTGCCCTATCATAGAAGTTTAATAGTGCATTTTAATCGCCATTCCACGCGCTTTAAGATGCCGTCCAGCCCAGTACGCTATCTGAAATAGGAGCGACGTAAATTGAACAAATGTGATAGAATTTTGCTGAATTCTTAAATTAACCATAATATAAAATGATCTAATCGGGTCTCTGTTTGCCCTACCCAAGAAATTTAATAATGCATTTTACTCGCCATTTCATGCGCTTTGAGATGCCGCTTAGCCCAATACGCTATCTGAAATGGGAGCGACGTAAATTGAACAAATGTGATAGAATTTCACTGAATTCTTATATTAACCTTAATGTAAAATGATCTAATCGGGTCTCTGTTCGCCCTGCCCTAGAAGTTTAATAGTGCATTTCACTTATGATTTCATGCGCTTTGAGATTCCGCTTAGCCCAATAAGCTATCTGAAATAGGAGCGACGTAAATTGAACAAATGTGATAGAATTTAGCTGAATTCTTGTATTAACCAAAATATAAAATGATCTAATCGGGTCTCTGATTGCCCTATCATAGAAGTTTAATAGTGCATTTTACTCGCCATTTCATGCGCTTTGAGATGCCGCTTAGCCCAATACGCTATCTGAAATGGGAGCGACGTAAGTTGAACAAATGTGATAGAATTACGCTGAATTCTTATATTAACCGTAATATAAAATGATCTAATCGGGTCTCTGTTTGCATTACCCTAGAAGTTTAATAGTGCATTTTACTCGCCATTTCATGCGCTTTGAGATGCCGCTTAGCCCAATACGCTATCTGGAATAGGAGCGACGTAAATTGAACAAATGTGATAGAATTTACCTGAATTCTTATATTAACCTTAATGTAAAATGATCTAATCGGGTCTCTGTTCGCCCCACCATAGAAGTCTAATAGTGCATTTCACTAGTCATTTCATGCGCTTTGAGATGCCGCTTTGCCCAATACGCTATCTGAAATAGGAGCGACGTAAATTGAACAAATGTGATGGAATTTCGCTGAATTCTTATATTAACCAAAATATAAAATGATCTAATCGGGTCTCTGATTGCCCTATCATAGACGTTTAATAGTGCATTTCACTCGCCATTCCACGCGCTTTAAGATGCCTCCTAGCCCATTACGCTATCTGAAATAGGAACGACGTAAATTGAACAAATGTGATAGAATTTTACTGAATTCTTAAATTAACCATAATATAAAATGATCTAATCGGGTCTCTGTTTGCCCTACCCTAGAAGTTTAACAGTGTATTTTACTCGCATTTCATGCGCTTTGAGATGCCGCTTAGCCCAATACGCTATCTGAAATAGGAGCGACGTAAATTGAACAAATGTGATAGAATTTTCCTGAATTCTTATATTAACCTTAATCTAAAATGATCTAATCGGGTCTCTGTTCGCCCTACCATAGAAGTCTCATAGTGCATTTCACGCGTCATTTCATGCGCTTTGAGATGCCGCTTAGCCCATGACGCTATCTGAAATAGGAGCGACGTAAATTGAACAAATGTGATACAATTTCGCTGAATTCTTGTATTAACCAAAATATAAAATGACCTAATCGGGTCTCTGTTTGCCCTATCATCGAAGTTTAATAGTGCATTTCACTCGTAATTTCATGCGCTTTGAGATGCCGCTTAGCCCAATAAGCTATCTGAAATAGGAGCGACGTAAATTGAACAAATGTGATAGAATTTCCCTGAATTCTTATATTAACCATAATATAAAATGATCTAATCGGGTCTCTGTTTGCACTACCCTGGAAATTTAACAGTGCATTTTACTCGCCATTCCACGCGCTTTAAGATGCCGCCTAGCCCAGTACGCTGCCTGAAATAGGAGCGACGTAAATTGCACAAATGTGATAGAATTTCGCTGAATTCTTGTATTAACCAAAATATAAAATGATCTAATCGGGTCTCTGATTGCCCTATCATAGAAGCTTAATAGTGCATTTCACTCGCCATTCCACGCGCTTTAAGATGCCGCCTAGCCCATTACGCTATCTGAAATAGGAACGACGTAAATTGAACAAATGTGATAGAATTTTGCTGAATTCTTAAATTAACCATAATATAAAATGATCTAATCGGGTCTCTGTTTGCCTTACCCTAGAAGTTTAATAGTGCATTTTACTCGCCATTTCATGCGCTTTGAGATGCCGCTTAGCCCAATACGCTATCTGGAATAGGAGCGACGTAAATTGAACAAATGTGATAGAATTTACCTGAATTCTTATATTAACCTTAATGTAAAATGATCTAATCGGGTCTCTGTTCGCCCCACCATAGAAGTCTAATAGTGCATTTCACTAGTCATTTCATGCGATTTGAGATGCCGCTTTGCCCAATACGCTATCTAAAATAGGAGCGACGTAAATTGAACAAATGTGATGGAATTTCGCTGAATTCTTATATTAAACAAAATATAAAATGATCTAATCGGGTCTCTGATTGCCCTATCATAGACGCTTAATAGTGCATTTTACTCGCCATTCCACGCGCTTTAAGATGCCGCCCAGCCCAGTACGCTATCTGAAATAGGAGCGATGTAAATTGAACAAATGTGATAGAATTTTGCTGAATTCTTAAATTAACCATAATATAAAATGATCTAATCGGGTCTCTGTTTGCCCTACCCTAGAAGTTTAACAGTGTATTTTACTCGCATTTCATGCGCTTTGAGATGCCGCTTAGCCCAATACGCTATCTGAAATAGGAGCGACGTAAATTGAACAAATGTGATAGAATTTTCCTGAATTCTTATATTAACCTTAATCTAAAATGATCTAATCGGGTCTCTGTTCGCCCTACCATAGAAGTCTCATAGTGCATTTCACGCGTCATTTCATGCGCTTTGAGATGCCGCTTAGCCCATGACGCTATCTGAAATAGGAGCGACGTAAATTGAGCAAATGTGATACAATTTCGCTGAATTCTTATATTAACCAAAATATAAAATGACCTAATCGGGTCTCTGTTTGCCCTATCATCGAAGTTTAATAGTGCATTTCACTCGTAATTTCATGCGCTTTGAGATGCCGCTTAGCCCAATAAGCTATCTGAAATAGGAGCGACGTAAATTGAACAAATGTGATAGAATTTCCCTGAATTCTTATATTAACCATAATATAAAATGATCTAATCGGGTCTCTGTTTGCACTACCCTGGAAATTTAACAGTGCATTTTACTCGCCATTCCACGCGCTTTAAGATGCCGCCTAGCCCAGTACGCTGCCTGAAATAGGAGCGACGTAAATTGCACAAATGTGATAGAATTTCGCTGAATTCTTGTATTAACCAAAATATAAAATGATCTAATCGGGTCTCTGATTGCCCTATCATAGAAGCTTAATAGTGCATTTCACTCGCCATTCCACGCGCTTTAAGATGCCGCCTAGCCCATTACGCTATCTGAAATAGGAACGACGTAAATTGAACAAATGTGATAGAATTTTGCTGAATTCTTAAATTAACCATAATATAAAATGATCTAATCGGGTCTCTGTTTGCCTTACCCTAGAAGTTTAATAGTGCATTTTACTCGCCATTTCATGCGCTTTGAGATGCCGCTTAGCCCAATACGCTATCTGGAATAGGAGCGACGTAAATTGAACAAATGTGATAGAATTTACCTGAATTCTTATATTAACCTTAATGTAAAATGATCTAATCGGGTCTCTGTTCGCCCCACCATAGAAGTCTAATAGTGCATTTCACTAGTCATTTCATGCGATTTGAGATGCCGCTTTGCCCAATACGCTATCTAAAATAGGAGCGACGTAAATTGAACAAATGTGATGGAATTTCGCTGAATTCTTATATTAAACAAAATATAAAATGATCTAATCGGGTCTCTGATTGCCCTATCATAGACGCTTAATAGTGCATTTTACTCGCCATTCCACGCGCTTTAAGATGCCGCCCAGCCCAGTACGCTATCTGAAATAGGAGCGATGTAAATTGAACAAATGTGATAGAATTTTGCTGAATTCTTAAATTAACCATAATATAAAATGATCTAATCGGGTCTCTGTTTGCCCTTCCCTAGAAGTTTAATAGTGCATTTTACTCACAATTTCTTGCGCTTTGAGATGCCGCTTAGCCCAATACGCTATCTGAAATAGGAGTGACGTAAATTGAACAAATGTGATAGAATTACGCTGAGTTCTTAAATTAACCATAATATAAAATGATCTAATCGGGCCTCTGTTTGCCCCACCCTAGAAGTTTAATAGTGCATTTTAATCGCCATTTCTTACGCTTTGACATGCCGGTTAGCCCAATACGCTATCTGAAATATGAGCGACGTAAATTGAACAAATGTGATAGAATTTCGCTGAATTCTTATATTAACCTGAATGTAAAATGAGCTAATCGGGTCTCTGTTCTCGCTACCCTAGAAGTTTAATAGTGCATTTCACTCGTCATTTAATGCGCTTTGAGATGCCGCTGAGCCCAATAAGCTATCTGAAATAGAAGCGACATAAATTGAACAAATGTGATAGAATTTCGCTGAATTCTTAAATTAACCATAATATAAAATGAGCTAATCGGGTCTCTGTTTGCCCTACCCTAGAAGCTTAATAGTGCATTTTACTCGTCATTTAATGCGCTTTGAGATGCCGCTTAGCCCAATACGCTATCTGCAATAGGAGCGACGTAAGTTGAACAAATGTGATAGAATTACGCTAAATTCTTATATTAACCGTAATATAAAATGATCTAATCGGGACTCTGTTCGCCTTACCCTAGAAGTTTAATAGTGCATTTTACTCGCCAATCTACGCGCTTTAAGATTCCGCCTAGCCCAGTACGCTATCTGAAATAGGAGCGACGTACATTGAACAAATGTGATAGAATTTTGCTGAATTCTTATATTAACCGTAATATAAAATGGTCTATTCGGGTCTCCGTTTGCCTTATCCTAGAAGTTTAACAGTGCATTTTACTCGCCATTTCATGCGCATTGTGATGCCGCTTTGCCCAATACACTATCTCAAATAGGAGCGATGTAAATTGAACAAATGTGATAGAATGTCGCTGAATTCTTAAATTAACCATAATATAAAATGATCTAATCGGGTCTCTGTTTGCCCTACCCTAGAAGTGTAATATTGCATTGTACTCGCCATATCATGCGCTTTGAGATGACCCTTAGCCCAATACGCTATCTGAAATAGGAGCGACGTAAATTGAACAAATGTGATAGAATTTCTCTGAATTGTTATATTAACCTTAATGTAAAATGAATTAATCGGGTCCCTGTTCGCCCTACGCTAGAAGATTAATAGTGCATTTCACTCGATATTTCATGCGCTTTGAGATGCCGCTGAGCCCAATAAGCTATCTGAAATAGGAGCCACGTAAATTGAACAAATGTGATAGAATTTCCCTGAATACTTATATTAACGAAAATGTAAAATGATCTAATCGGGTCTCTGATTGCCCTATCATAGAAGTTTAATAGTGCAGTTTACTCGCCATTCCACGCGCTTTAAGATGCCGCCTCGCCCAGTACGCTATCTGAAATAGGAGCGACGTAAATTGAACAAATGTGATAGAATTTTGCTGAATTCTTAAATTAACCATAATATAAAATGATCTAATCGGGTCTCTGTTTGCCCTACCCTAGAAGTTTAATAGTGCATTTCACTCGTCATTTCATGCGCTTTGAGATGCCGCTTAGCCCAATACGCTATCTGAAATAGCAGCGACGTAAATTGAACAAATGTGATAGAATTTCCCTGAAATCTTATAGTAAACAAAATATAACATGATCTAATCGGGACTCTGATTGCCCTATCATAGAAGTTTAGCAGTGCATTTTACTCGCCCTTCCACGCGCTTTGAGATGCCGCCTAGCTCAGTACAGTATCTGAAATAGGAGCGACGTAAGTTGAACAAATGTGATAGAATTACGCTGAATTCTTGTATTAACCAAAATGTAAAATGATCTAATCGGCTCTCTGTTTGCCCTACCCTAGATGTTTAACAGTGCATTTTACTCGCCATTTCATGCGCTTTGCGATGCCGCTTAGCCCAATACGCTATCTGAAATAGGAGCGACGTAAATTGAACAAATGTGATAGAATTTCCCTGAAATCTTATATTAACCTTAATGTAAAATGATCTAATAGGGTCTCTGTTCGCCCTACCATAGAAGTTTAATAGTGCATTTTACTCGCCATTCCACGCGCTTTAAGATGCCGCCTAGCCCAGTACGCTATCTGAAATAGGAGCGATGTAAATTGAACAAATGTGATAGAATTTCGCTGAAATCTTTTATTAACCGTAATGTAAAATGATTTAATCAGCTCTCTGTACGCCATAGCCTAGAAGTTTAATAGTGCATTTTATTCGACATTTCATGCGCTTTGAGATTCCGCTTAGCCCAATACGCTATCTGAAATAGGAGCGACGTAAATTGAACAAATGTGATAGAATTTCCCTGAATTCTTATATTAACCTTAATGTAAAATGATCTAATCGGGTCTCTGTTCGCCCTACCATAGAAGTCTAATAGTGCATTTCACTCGTCATTTCATGCGCTTTTAGATGCCGCTTAGCCCATTACGCTATCTGAAATAGGAGCGACGTAAATTGAATGAATGTGATACAATTTCGCTAAATTCTTATATTAACCAAAATACAAAATGATCTAATCGACTCTCTGTTTGCCCTATCATAGAAGTTTAATAGTGCATTTTACTCGCCATTCCACGCGCTTTAAGATGCCGTCCAGCCCAGTACGCTATCTGAAATAGGAGCGACGTAAATTGAACAAATGTGATAGAATTTTGCTGAATTCTTAAATTAACCGTAATATAAAATGATCTAATCGGGTCTCTGTTTGCCCTACCCAAGAAATTTAATAGTGCATTTTACTCGCCATTTCATGCGCTTTGCGATGCCGCTTAGCCCAGTACTCTATCTGAAATGGGAGCGACGTAAATTGAACAAATGTGATAGAATTTCACTGAATTCTTATATTAACCTTAATGTAAAATGATCTAATCGGGTCTCTGTTCGCCCTGCCCTAGAAGTTTAATAGTGCATTTCACTCATGATTTCATGCGCTTTGAGATTCCGCTTAGCCCAATAAGCTATCTGAAATAGGAGCGACGTAAATTGAACAAATGTGATAGAATTTCGCTGAATTCTTGTATTAACCATAATATAAAATGATCTAATCGGGTCTCTGTTTGCTCTACCCTAGAAGTTTAACAGTGCATTTTACTCGCCATTTCATGCGCTTTGAGATGCCGCTTAGCACAATACGCTATCTGAAATAGGAGCGACGTAAGTTGAAGAAATGTGATAGAATTTCGCTGAATTCTTATATTAACCATAATATAAAATGATCTAATCGGGTCTCTGTTTGCCTTACCCTAGAAGTTTAATAGTGCATTTTACTCGCCATTCCACGCGCTTTAAGATGCCGCCTAGCCCAATACGCTGTCTGAAATAGGAGCGACGTAAGTTGAACAAATGTGATAGAATTTCCCTGAATTCTTATATTAACCTTAATGTAAAATGATCTAATCGGGTCTCTGTTCGACCTACCCTAGAAGTTTAATAGTGCATTTCACTCGTCATTTCATGCGCTTTGAGATGCCGCTTAGCCCAATACGCTATCTGAAATAGGAGCGACGTAAATTGAACAAATGTGATAGAATTTTGCTGAATTCTTATATTAACCAAAATATAAAATGATCTAATCGGGTCTCTGATTGCCCTATCATAGAAGTTTAATAGTGCATTTTACTCGCCATTCCGCGCGCTTTAAGATGCCGCCTAGCCCAGTATGCTATCTGAAATAGGAACGACGTAAATTGAACAAATGTGATAGAATTTTGCTGAATTCTTAAATTAACCATAATATGAAATGATCTAATCGGGTCTCTGTTTGACCTACCCTACATGTTTAACAGTGCATTTTACTCGCCATTTCATGCGCTTTGAGATGCCGCTTAGCCCAATACGCTATCTGAAATAGGAGCGACGTAAATTGAACAAATGTGATAGATTTTCGCTGAATTCTTAAATTAACCATAATATAAAATGATTTAATGGGGTCTCTGTTTGCCCTTCCCTAGAAGTTTAATAGTGCATTTTACTCGCCATTCCACGCGCTTTAAGATGCCGCCTAGCCCAGTACGCTATCTGAAATAGGAGCGACGTAAGTTGAACAAATGTGATAGAATTACGCTGAATTCTTAAATTAACCATAATATGAAATGATCTAATCGGGTCTCTGTTTGACCTACCCTACATGTTTAACAGTGCATTTTACTCGCCATTTCTTGCGCATTGAGATGCAGCTTAGCCCAATGCGCTATCTGAAATAGGAGCGACGTAAATTGAACAAATGTGATTGAATTTCGCTGAATTCTTAAATTAACCATAATATAAAATGATCTAATGGGGTCTCTGTTTGCCCTTCCCTAGAAGTTTAATAGTGCATTTTACTCACAATTCCTTGCGCTTTGAGATGCCGCTTAGCCCAATACGCTATCTGAAATAGGAGTGACGTAAATTGAACAAATGTGATAGAATTTCGCTGAATTGATAAATTAACCATAATATAAAATGATCTAATCAGGTCTTTGTTCGCCCTACCCTAGAAGTTTAATAGTGCATTCCACTCGTCATATCATGCGCTTTGAGATGCCGCTTAACCCAATAAGCTATCTCAAAAAGGAGCTACGTAACTTGAACAAATGTCACAGAATTACGCTGCATTCTTATATTAACCGTAATATAAAATGATCTAACCGGGTCTCTGTTTGCCTTATCCTAGATGTTTAATAGTGCATTTTACTCGCCATTTCATGCGCTTTGAGATGCCGCTTAGCCCAATACGCTATCTGACATAGGAGCGACGTAAATTGAACAAATGTGATAGAATTTCGCTGAATTCTTATATTAACCAAAATATAAAACAATCTAATCGGGTCTCTGATTGCTCTACCCTAGAAGTTTAGTAGTGCATTTTACTCGCCATTTCATGCGCTTTGAGATGCCGCTTAGCCCAATACGCTATCTGAAATAGGAGCGACGTAAATTGAACAAATGTGATAGAATTTCCCTGAAATCTTATAGTAAACAAAATATAAAATGTTCTAATCGGGACTCTGATTGCCCTATCATAGAAGTTTAGTAGTGCATTTTACTGGCCCTTCCACGCGCTTTAAGATGCCGCCTAGCGCAGTACGCTATCTGAAACAGGAGCGACGTTAGTTGAACAAATGTGATAGAATTACGCTGAATTCTTATATTAACCGTAATATAAAATGATCTATTCGAGTCCCTGTTCGCCCTACCCTAGAAGTTTAATAGTGCATTTCACTCATCATTCCATGCGCTTTGAGATGCCGCTTTGCCCAATACGCTAGCCGAAATAGGAGCGACGTAAATTGAACAAATGAGATAGAATTTCCCTGAAATGTTATAGTAAACAAAATATAAAATGATCTAATCGGGACTCTGATTGCCCTATCATAGAAGTTTAGTAGTGCATTTTACTCGCCCTTCCACGCGCTTCAAGATGCCGCCTAGCGCAGTACGCTATCTGAAATAGGAGCGACGTTAGTTGAACAAATGTGATAGAATTACGCTGAATTCTTATATTAACCGTAATATAAAATGATCTAATCGGGTCTCTGATTCCCTACCCTAGAAGTTTAATAGTGCATTTTACTCGCCATTTCATGCACTTTGAGATGCCGCTCAGCCCAATACGCTATCTGAAATAGGAGCGACGTAAATTAAATAAATGTGATAGGATTTCGCTGAATTCTTAAATTAACCATAATATAGAATGATCTAATCGGGTCTCTATGTGCCCTACCCTAGAAGTTTAATAGTGCATTTTACTCGCCATTTCTTGCGCTTTGTGATGCCGCTTAGCCCAATAAGCTATCTGAAGTAGAAGCGACGTAAATGGAACAAATGTGATAGAATTTCGCTGAATTCTTATTTTAACCTTAATGTAAAATGATCTAATCGGGTCTTTGTTCGCCCTACCCTAGAAGTTTAATAGTGCATTTCACTCATCATTTCATGCGCTTTGAGATGCCGCTTAGCCCAATACGCTATCTGAAATAGGAGCTACGTAAATTGAACAAATGTGATAGAATTTCTCTGAATTCTTATATTAACCAACATATAAAATGATCTAATCGGGTCTCTGATTGCCCTATCATAGAAGTTTAATCGTGCATTTTACTCGCCATTCCACGCGCTTTAAGTTGCCGCCTAGCCCAGTACGCTATCTGAAATAGGAGCTACGTAACTTGAACAAATGTGACAGAATTTCCCTGAATTCTTATATTAACCTTAATGAAAAATGATCTAATCGGGTCTTTGTTCGCCCTACCCTAGAAGTTTAATAGTGCATTTTACTCGCCATTTCTTGCGCTTTGAGATGCCCCTTAGCCCAATACGCTATCTGTAATATCAGCGACGTAAATTGAACAAATGTGATAGAATTTCCCTGAAATCTTATATTAAACAAAATATAAAATGATCTAAACGGGACTCTGATTACCCTAACATAGAAGTTTAATAGTGCATTTCACTCGTCATTCCATGCGCTTTGAGATGCCGCTTAGCCCAATACGCTATCTGAAATAGGAGCGACGTAAATTGAACAAATGAGATAGAATTTCGCTGAATTCGTATATTAACCGTAATATAAAATGATCTAATCGTGTCTCTGTTTGCCTTATCCTAGAAGTTTAATAGTGCATTTTACTCGCCATTTCATGCGCTTTGAGATGCCCCTTAGCCCAATAAGCTATCTGAAATAGGAACGATGTAAATTGAACAAATGTGATAGAATTTCGCTGAATTCTTAAATTAACCATAATATGAAATGACCTAATCGGGTCTCTGTTTGCCCTACCCTAGAAGTTTAACAGTGCATTTTACTCGCCATTTCTTGCGCTTTGAGATGCCGCTTAGCCCAATACGCAATCTGAAATATTAGCGACGTAAATTGAACAAATGTGAGAGAATCTCGCTGAATTTTTATATTAACCTTAATGAAAAATGAACTAATCGGGTCACAGTTCGCCCTACCCTAGAAGATTAATAGTGCATTTCACTCGTCATTTCTTGCGCTTTGAGATGCCGCTTAGCCCAATACGCTATCTGTAATAGGAGCGACGTAAATTGAACAAATGTGATAGAATTTCGCTGAATTCTTATATTAACCAAAATATAAAATGATCTAATCGGCTCTCTGATTGCCCTATCATAGAAGTTTAGTAGTGCATTTTACTGGCCGTTCCACGCGCTTTAAGATGCCGCCTAGGCAAGTACACTATCTGAAATAGGAGCGACGTATGTTGAACAAATGTGATAGAATTACGCTGAATACTTATATTAACCTTAATATAAAAAGATCTAATCGGGCCTCTGTTTGCCTTACCCTAGAAGTTTAATAGTGCATTTTACTCGCCATTTCATGCGCTTTGAGATGCCGCTTAGCCCAATACGCTATCTGCAATAGGAGCGACGTAAATTGAACAAATGTGATAGAATTTCGCTGAATTCATAAATTAACCATAATATGAAATGATCTAATCGGGTCTCTGTTTGCCCTACCCTAGAAGTTTAATAGTGCATTTTACTCGCTAGTTCTTGCGCTTTGAGATGCCGCTTAGCCCAATTCGCTATCTGAAATGTTAGCGACGTAAATTGAACAAATGTGAGAGAATCTCGCTGAATTCTTATATTAACCTTAATGTAAAATGATCTAATCGGGTCTCTGTTCGCCCTACCCTAGAAGATTAATAGTGCATTTCACTCGTCATTTCATGCGCTTTGACATGACGGTTAGCCCAATAAGCTATCTGAAATAGGAGCGACGTAAATTGAACAAATGTGATAGAAGTTCCCTGAATACTTATATTAACCTTAATGTAAAATGATCTAATCGGGTCTCTGTTCGCCCTACCCTAGAAGTTTAATAGTGCATTTTACTCGCCATTTCATGCGCTTCGAGATGCCGCTTTGCCCAATACGCTATCCGAAATAGGAGCGACGTAAATTGAACAAATGTGATAGGATTTCGCTGAATTCTTAAATTAACCATAATATAGAATGATCTAATCGGGTCTCTATGTGCCCTACCCTAGAAGTTTAATAGTGCATTTTACTCGCCATTTCTTGCGCTTTGAGATGCCGCTTAGCCCAAAACGCTATCTGAAATAGGAGCGACGTAAATTGAACAAATGTGATAGAATTTCCCTGAAATGTTATAGTAAACAAAATATAAAATGATCTAATCGGGACTCTGATTGCCCTATCATAGAAGTTTAGTAGTGCATTGTACTCGCCCTTCCACGCGCTTCAAGATGCCGCCTAGCGCAGTACGCTATCTGAAATAGGAGCGACGTTAGTTGAACAAATGTGATAGAATTACGCTGAATTCTTATATTAACCGTAATATAAAATGATCTGTTCGGGTCTCTGTTCGCCCTACCCTAGAAGTTTAATAGTGCATTTCACTCGTCATTCCATGCGCTTTGAGATGCCGCTTAGCCCAATACGCTATCTGTAATAGGAGCGACGTAAATTGAACAAATGTGATAGAATTTCGCTGAATTCTTATATTAACCAAAATATAAAATGATCTAATCGGCTCTCTGATTGCCCTATCATAGAAGTTTAGTAGTGCATTTTACTGGCCGTTCCACGCGCTTTAAGATGCCGCCTAGGCAAGTACACTATCTGAAATAGGAGCGACGTATGTTGAACAAATGTGATAGAATTACGCTGAATACTTATATTATCCTTAATATAAAAAGATCTAATCGGGTCTCTGTTTGCCTTACCCTAGAAGTTTAATAGTGCATTTTACTCGCCATTTCATGCGCTTTGAGATGCCGCTTAGCCCAATACGCTAACTGCAATAGGAGCGACGTAAATTGAACAAATGTGATAGAATTTCGCTGAATTCATAAATTAACCATAATATGAAATGATCTAATCGGGTCTCTGTTTGCCCTACCCTAGAAGTTTAATAGTGCATTTTACTCGCTATTTCTTGCGCTTTGACATGCCGCTTAGGCCAATACGCTATCTGAAATGTTAGCGACGTAAATTGAACAAATGTGAGAGAATCTCGCTGAATTCTTATATTAACCTTAATGTAAAATGATCTAATCGGGTCTCTGTTCGCCCTACCCTAGAAGATTAATAGTGCATTTCACTCGTCATTTCATGCGCTTTGACTTGCCGGTTAGCCCAATAAGCTATCTGAAATAGGAGCGACGTAAATTGAACAAATGTGATAGAAGTTCCCTGAATACTTATATTAACCTTAATGTAAAATGATCTAATCGGGTCTCTGTTCGCCCTACCCTAGAAGTTTAATAGTGCATTTTACTCGCCATTTCATGCGCTTCGAGATGCCGCTTTGCCCAATACGCTAGCCGAAATAGGAGCGACGTAAATTGAACAAATGTGATAGGATTTCGCTGAATTCTTAAATTAACCATAATATAGAATGATCTAATCGGGTCTCTATGTGCCCTACCCTAGAAGTTTAATAGTGCATTTTACTCGCCATTTCTTTCGCTTTGAGATGCCGCTTAGCCCAAAACGCTATCTGAAATAGGAGCGACGTAAATTGAACAAATGTGATAGAATTTCCCTGAAATGTTATAGTAAACAAAATATAAAATGATCTAATCGGGACTCTGATTGCCCTATCATAGAAGTTTAGTAGTGCATTTTACTCGCCCTTCCACGCGCTTCAAGATGCCGCCTAGCGCAGTACGCTATCTGAAATAGGAGCGACGTTAGTTGAACAAATGTGATAGAATTACGCTGCATTCTTATATTAACCGTAATATAAAATGATCTAATCGGGTCTCTGATTCCCTACCCTAGAAGTTTAATAGTGCATTTTACTCGCCATTTCATGCACTTTGAGATGCCGCTCAGCCCAAATACGCTATCTGAAATAGGAGCGACGTAAATTAAATAAATGTGATAGGATTTCGCTGAATTCTTAAATTAACCATAATATAGAATGATCTAATCGGGTCTCTATGTGCCCTACCCTAGAAGTTTAATAGTGCATTTTACTCGCCATTTCTTGCGCTTTGTGATGCCGCTTAGCCCAATAAGCTATCTGAAGTAGAAGCGACGTAAATGGAACAAATGTGATAGAATTTCGCTGAATTCTTATTTTAACCTTAATGTAAAATGATCTAATCGGGTCTTTGTTCGCCCTACCCTAGAAGTTTAATAGTGCATTTCACTCATCATTTCATGCGCTTTGAGATGCCGCTTAGCCCAATACGCTATCTGAAATAGGAGCTACGTAAATTGAACAAATGTGATAGAATTTCGCTGAATTCTTATATTAACCAACATATAAAATGATCTAATCGGGTCTCTGATTGCCCTATCATAGAAGTTTAATCGTGCATTTTACTCGCCATTCCACGCGCTTTAAGTTACCGCCTAGCCCAGTACGCTATCTGAAATAGGAGCTACGTAACTTGAACAAATGTGACAGAATTTCCCTGAATTCTTTTATTAACCATAATGTTAAATGATATAATCGGGTCTCTGTTCGCCCTAGCGTAGAAGCTTAATAGTGCATTTTATTCGACATTTCATGCGCTTTGCGATGCCGCTTAGAACAATACGCTATCTGAAATAGGAGCGACGTAAATTGAACAAATGTGGTAGAATTTCGCTGAATTCTTATATTAACCGTAATATAAAATGATCTAAACGGGACTCTGACTGCCCTATCATAGAAGTTTAGTAGTGCATTTTACTCGCCCTTCCACGCGCTTCAAGATGCCGCCTAGCTCAGTACACTATCTGAAATAGGAGCGACGTATGTTGAACAAATGTGATAGAATTACGCTGAATTCTTACATTAACCGTAATATAAAATGATCTAATCGGGTCTCTGTTTGCATTACTGTGGGATTCAAAAGTATGACACAAAGTGTGAGTCGTGAGTTAAAATAATAAAACTAATATATATATTAAAATAATAAAAGACAGCACAATATATAACTCCTTACAAACAGACTCCACGCAACTTCTCCACGCAATACTCTCCACGCAATACTCTCCACACAATACTCTCCACGCAATGCTCTCCACGCAACAACTCAAACGGTTCTCTTCTGCACTCTGACCCGGAGGTCCCAAAAATCTATACACACACACACACACATTCCACACGCATTTCCACACCAGATTCATACAGAGGAGATGCATTCCCAGAAAGTCACACGATCCGTTCGATACTTGACTTCTGAGAACGCACGCACCTCTCACACCACGCATCTCATCAATCCTTCCACACTTTTCATTCATGCACCTAAACAGTTCGCCTAACTAAACTGTCCTCGAGACTAAACAAGAAACTAGCAAGCGCCGAATTTCTCCTCGCCTAAACGCTAGCACAAATACACATAAAAGCATCCACCAACTCCACACTCGTCCATCCTGACGGGACATATGACCTCATATGTCTTCCTCGCTATCTTCACCTGAAGAAACATCGCTAATGTTCGAAATCCACGGTTTAAGGTGGTCAGCGGACGTGAATGTCTGTTGTGGTCCCTCAGCATCGCCCACTTTTCGCACCACGAATCGGTCATTTCGCAATACTTTTACTATCTGATACGGGCCCAGGTATTTCGATGCAAATTTCATTCCAGGCCCTGTCTGCGTTCTCTTGACAGCCACCAGATCGTCTTCACGACAACGAAATCGTTCTCTCCGTCTCTTATTAAAATTTCTCACGCTTTTTTGTGGCACCTGCAATACAACACCTCGTGCCCGCTTCCGCAAATCGTCACAATTTTCACGAAACTCAGCTGTCCACTCACAAGTCTCAATTTTACCCGCAGGAACATGTCCATTTCTGCGCACACACTTCACCACTTGCGATTGTAACACCTTCGATTCTATAAGTTTCACATCATCACGCGACGCTTTATAAATTCTTCCGTTCACAGTTTGTTTACTCTGATCCATAATTATTCTCGACGAAAAAGGTTTCCGACATAACGCGTTTACATGCATCATGCTTTTTTCTGGTTTACAATCAATAATTAATTTTTGTTTGGCATCTCTATTTTCAACACACATAACATCTAAAAAGCTTATCTCAGTGACTCCACGTATACAATCAATTTTCTGGATATTCTGCACGTTATTTGTTATAAAATGTCGCGGTTTCTGTATTGAAATTTTTCCCTCGTTAATACTCATATTTATGGTATTCAAAAAATTTGTCCCTATTAAAAATCCGTGTGGCATCAACGTGTCTGATACCACGCAAATCTTAATCGGATAATTGTCGCCGTCTATCTCTATTTCTGTTACAAATTCACCTATTGTTATATTTTCACTCGAACCAACTCCACGAAATTTAATCTCACGACGCAATAATTTTGGTGATCCTATTTTAATGTACTGATCCGCACGCATCAACGAAATATCGCTACCTGTATCAATCAATGCCTCTATTCTTTCATTCTCTATTCTTACATCTTTACAATACTTTCCTTCTCGCGTAGACCGAAAAACATTACACGTATCTTTCTCTATATCTGTTTTTCTCGGGCAATTCGACGCAATGTGACCAAAACCCTTACATTCAAAGCATCTCATACCTTTGTTCCTCATAGGACACGTACCACTCAAGTGATCTTTAGCACCACAGAAAAAACATCTCTTAACGTCCCTAGATCCCTCTTTCACAAACCGCTGCACTCTGGTTTCCATCCTTGGCCGCTGTTCGCCGCTTGACCGGTAGCTGCTGCTCGGCTGCTGCCCGCTGCTCGACCGGTAGCTGCTCGGCTGCTGCCCGCTGCCTGACCACTGTCCACTGCCTGGCTGCTGCAGTATTCTTCCCCGCAATGTTATTTTCTCGAAAGATCTCAAGAGCGAATCTTTGGTTTTGTGCCCCTGCACATTCGCCTGGTCTCGTAGTAACTGATCCGGAATTCCCGCAATAATGTAGTCGATCATTTCGTCGTCGTCCATATCAAAACGATTCGCCAGAATAACCTTCTCATGAAAGTAATCACTAAATGCTTCATCCCGTTTCCAACAACGCTCCTCAAATCGCTTTCGCAACACCATTTTGCTCGTTCTCAGATAAAACATCCGCTTCAATTCGTCCAACAAATCGTCAACCGGTATATACAAATATTCCTTCCTCGTGTGAAACCATTCCAGAGCTTTTTCCTTCAGACGCTGCACCATAATCGCTTTCGTCAAATCCTCCGATAGACGATGCGTTGTCCTTAAATATCGCACCTCGCTTGCCCACACCTTGAATGTTTCACTGCTTCCATCGTAATATCCTAGTAGATCTGCAATTGCTGACATCTTCAATTGCGATGTCGATGAATTTTCACGCACAGGTCTTGTTTCAACTACTTCCTCAGAACGATTAACACCTGTATTCTGCATTTTTAAAAACTCAATTTCACGACGGGCTAGTTCCAACTCCTTTGCTACCAAAGCTGCTTCTCTGCGAGACATATTCACTTCTCGCTGCATCGCCAAAACGTCATTCGTGGACATACTCGATACATTCGCCTCGTGCACAATTTCTTCTGCGCGAAGCATGGTATCACTCGCTTCCGTATATTTCATCCACTCGCCAGTTGGATCAGCTTCCATTAATCGGTTGATCAACTCTGCCTTCACTCCAGAGGTGTTCAAACCCAAACGACGCAATTTCTCCTTCAATTCTACCACCGAAAAGTCATTCGCAGATCTCTCCGTGGAACTCATTTTACTATTTCTTATAACACTCCACAAAATATAACAACACAATTCAACTCTGCTCCACTCAGTTCAACACAATAGTTATTTCAGCTACACGCCTCAACACGTCACACTTAAATCCCAATCCGTAACTGTTTCAACTCTTTGTCCAACACAAAACAGTCAATGTTATCACACACAAATGGCTTGTTCAACTTCAATCCCGGCTGAGCCTTCAATTGTGGGATTCAACTTCAATCCCGGCTGAGCCTCCAATTGTGGGATTCAACTTCAATCCCGGACGAGCCCCCAATTGTGGGATTCAAAAGTATGACACAAAGTGTGAGTCGTGAGTTAAAATAATAAAACTAATATATATATTAAAATAATAAAAGACAGCACAATATATAACTCCTTACAAACAGACTCCACGCAACTTCTCCACGCAATACTCTCCACGCAATACTCTCCACACAATACTCTCCACGCAATGCTCTCCACGCAACAACTCAAACGGTTCTCTTCTGCACTCTGACCCGGAGGTCCCAAAAATCTATACACACACACACACACATTCCACACGCATTTCCACACCAGATTCATACAGAGGAGATGCATTCCCAGAAAGTCACACGATCCGTTCGATACTTGACTTCTGAGAACGCACGCACCTCTCACACCACGCATCTCATCAATCCTTCCACACTTTTCATTCATGCACCTAAACAGTTCGCCTAACTAAACTGTCCTCGAGACTAAACAAGAAACTATCAAGCGCCGAATTTCTCCTCGCCTAAACGCTAGCACAAATACACATAAAAGCATCCACCAACTCCACATTACCCTAGAAGTTTAATAGTGCATTTTACTCGCCATTTCATGCGCTTTAAGATGCCGCTTAGCCGAATACGCTATCTGCAATAGGATCGACGTAAATTGAACAAATGTGATAGAATTTCGCTGAATTCTTAAATTAACCATAATATAAAATGATCTAAACGGGTCTCTGTTTGCCCTACCCTGGAGGTTTAATAGTGCATTTTACTCCCCATTTCCTGCGCTTTGAGATGCTGCTTAGCCCAATACGCTATCTGAAATATCAGCGACGTAAATTGAACAAATGTGATAGAATTTCCCTGAATACTTATATTAACCTTAATGTAAAATGATCTAATCGGGTCTCCGTTCGCCCTGCCCTAGAAGTTTAATAGTGCATTTCACTCATGATTTCATGCGCTTTGAGATTCCGCTTAGCCCAATAAGCTATCTGAAATAGGAGCGACGTAAATTGAACAAATGTGATAAAATTTCGCTGAATTCTTGTATTAACCAAAATATAAAATGATCTAATCGGGTCTCTGATTGCCCTATCATAGAAGTTTAATAGTGCATTTCAATCGCCATTCCACGCGCTTTAAGATGCCGCTTTGTCCAATACGCTATATGAAATAGGAGCGACGTAAATGGAACAAATGTGTTAGAATTTCGCTGAATTCTTGTATTAACCAAAATATAAAATGACCTAATCGGGTCTCTGTTTGCCCTATCATCGAAGTTTAATAGTGCATTTCACTCGTAATTTCATGCGCTTTGAGATGCCGCTTAGCCCATTGCGCTATTTGAAATAGGAGCGACGTAAATTGAACAAATGTGATAGAATTTCGCTGAGTTCTTATATTAACCAAAATATAAAATGATCTAATCGGGTCTCTGATTGCCCTATCATAGAAGTTTAATAGTGCATTTTACTCGCCATTCCACGCGCTTTAAGATGCCGCCTAGCCCAGTACGCTATCTGAAGTAGGAGCGATGTAAATTGAACAAATGTGATAGAATTTTGCTGAATTCTTAAATTAACCATAATATAAAATGATCTAATCGGGTCTCTGTTTGCCCTACCCTAGAAGTTTAACAGTGTATTTTACTCGCCATTTCATGCGCTTTGAGATGCCGCTTAGCCCAATAAGCAATCTGAAATAAGAGCGACGTAAATTGAACAAATGTGATAGAATTTCGCTGAATTCTTGTATTAACCAAAATATAAAATGATCTAATCGGGTCTCTGATTGCCCTATCATTGAAGTTTGATAGTGCATTTCACTCGCCATTCCAGGCGATTTAAGATGCCGCCTAGCGCATTACGCTATCTGAAATAGGAACGACGTAAATTGAACAAATGTGATAGAATCTTGCCGAATTCTTAAATTAACATTAATGTAAAATGATGTAATCGGGTCTTTGTTCGCCCAACCCTAGAAGTTTAATAGTGCATTTCACTCGTCATTTCATGCGCTTTGAGATGCCGCTTAGCCCTATAAGCTATCTGAAATAGGAGCGACGTAAATTGAACAAGTGTGATAGAATTTCCCTGAATTCTTATATTAACCAAAATATAAAATGATCTAGTCGGGTCTCTGATTGCCCTATCATAGAAGTTTAGTGGAGCATTTTACTCGCCATTCCACGCGCTTTAAGATGCCGCCTAGCCCAGTACGCTATGTGAAATAGGAACGACGTAAATTGAACAAATGTGATAGAATATTGCTGAATTCTTAAATTAACCATAATATAAAATGATCTAATCGGGTCTCTGTTTGCCCTACCCTAGAAGTTTAACAGTGCATTTTACTGTCCATTTCATGCGCTTTGAGATGCCGCTTAGCCCAATACGCTATCTGAAATAGGAGCGACGTAAATTGAACAAATGTGATAGAATTTCGCTGAATTCTTATATTAACCAAAATATAAAATGATCTAATCGGGTCTCTGATTGCCCTATCATAGAAGTTTAATAGTGCATTTCACTCGCCATTCCACGCGCTTTAAGATGCCGCCTAGCCCATTACGCTATCTGAAATAGGAACGACGTAAATTGAACAAATGTGATAGAATTTTGCTGAATTCTTAAATTAACCATAATATAAAATGATCTAATCGGGTCTCTGTTTGCCCTACCCTAGAAGTTTAATAGTGCATTTTACTCGCCATTCCACGCGCTTTAAGATGCCGCCTAGCCCAGTACGCTATCTGAAATAGGAGCGACGTAAATTGAACAAATGTGATAGAATCTTGCCGAATTCTTAAATTAACATTAATGTAAAATGATGTAATCGGGTCTTTGTTCGCCCAACCCTAGAAGTTTAATAGTGCATTTCACTCGTCATTTCATGCGCTTTGAGATGCCGCTTAGCCCAATAAGCTATCTGACATAGGAGCGACGTAAATTGAACAAATGTGATAGAATTTCCCTGAATTCTTATATTAACCAAAATATAAAATGATCTAGTCGGGTCTCTGATTGCCCTATCATAGAAGTTTAGTGGATCATTTTACTCGCCATTCCACGCGCTTTAAGATGCCGCCTAGCCCAGTACGCTATGTGAAATAGGAACGACGTAAATTGAACAAATGTGATAGAATATTGCTGAATTCTTAAATTAACCATAATATAAAATGATCTAATCGGGTCTCTGTTTGCCCTACCCTAGTAGTTTAACAGTGCATTTTACTCGCCATTTCATGCGCTTTGAGATGCCGCTTAGCCCAATAAGCAATCTGAAATAGGAGCGACGTAAATTGAACAAATGTGATAGAATTTCGCTGAATTCTTGTATTAACCAAAATATAAAATGATCTAATCGGGTCTTTGATTGCCCTATCATAGAAGTTTAATAGTGCATTTCACTCGCCATTCCACGCGCTTTAAGATGCGCCTAGCCCATTACGCTATCTGAAATAGGAACGACGTAAATTGAACAAATGTGATAGAATTTTCCTGAATTCTTATATTAACCTTAATGTAAAATGATTTAATCGGGTCTCTGTTCGCCCTACCATAGAAGTCTAATAGTGCATTTCACTCGTCATTTCATGCGCTTTGAGATGCCGCTTAGACCATTACGCTATCTGAAATAGGAGCGACGTAAATTGAACAAATGTGATACAGTTTCGCTGAATTCTTATATTAACCAAAATATAAAATGATTTAATCAGGTCTCTGATTGCCCTATCATAGAAGTTTAATAGTGCATTTTACTCGCCATTCCACGCGCTTTAAGATGCCGCCTAGCCCAGTACGCTATCTGAGATAGGAGCGACGTAAGTTGAAGAAATGTGATAGAATTACGCTGAATTCTTATATTAACCGTAATATAAAATGATCTAATCAGGTCTCTGTTTGCCTTACCCTAGAAGTTTAATAGTGCATTTTACTCGCCATTTCATGCGCTTTGAGATGCCGCTTAGCCCAATGCGCTATCTGAAATAGGAGCGACGTAAATTGAACAAATGTGATAGAATTTCGCTAAATTCTTATAATAACCAAAATATAAAATGATCTAGTCGGGTCTCTGATTGCCCTATCATAGAAGTTTAGTGGAGCATTTTACCCACCATTCCACGCGCTTTAAGATTCCGCTTAGCCCAGTACGCTATCTGAAATGGGAACGACGTAAATAGAACAAGTGTGATAGAATTTTGCAGAATTCTTAAATTAACCATAATATAAAATGATCTAATCGGGTCTCTGTTTGCCCTACCCTAGAAGTTTAACAGTGCATTTCACTCGTCATTTCATGCGCTTTGAGATGCCGCTTAGCCCAATACGCTATCTGAAATAGGAGCGACGTAAATTGAACAAATGTGATAGAATTTCCCTGAATTCTTATATTAACCTTAATGTAAAATGATCTAATCGGCTCTCTGTTCGCCCTACCATAGAAGACTAATAGTGCAGTTCACTCGTCATTTCATGCGCTTTGAGATGCCGCTTAGCCCAATAAGCTATCTGAAATAGGAGCGACGTAAGTTGAACAAATGTGATAGAATTACGCTGCATTCTTATATTAACCGTAATATAAAATGATCTAATCGGGTCTCTGTTTGCCCTACCCTAGACGTTTAACAGTGCATTTCACTCGACATTCCATGTGCTTTGAGATGCCGCTTAGCCCAATAAGCAATCTGAAGTAGTAGCGACGTAAATTGAACAAACGTGATAGAATTTCGCTGAATTCTTGTATTAACCAAAATATAAAATGATCTAATCGGGTCTCTGATTGCCCTATCATAGAAGTTTAATAGTGCATTTCACTCGCCCTTCCATGCGCTTTAAGATGCCGCCTAGCCCATTACGTTATCTGAAATAGGAACGACGTAAATTGAACAAATGTGATAGAATTTTGCTGAATTCTTAAATTAACCATAATATAAAATGATCTAATCGGGTCTCTGTTTGCCCTACCCTAGAAGTTTAACAGTGGATTTTACTCGCATTTCATGCGCTTTCAGATGCCGCTTAGCCCAATACGCTATCTGAAATAGGAGCGACGTAAATTGAACAAATGTGATAGAATTTTCCTGAATTCTTATATTAACCTTAATGTAAAATGATCTAATACGGTCTCTGTTCGCCCTACCATAGAAGTCTCATAGTGCATTTCACTCGTCATTTCATGCGCTTTGAGATGCCGCTTAGCCCATGACGCTATCTGAAATAGGAGCGACGTAAATTGAACAAATGTGATACAATTTCGCTGAATTCTTATATTAACCAAAATATAAAATGATTTAATCAGGTCTCTGATTGCTGTATCATAGAAGTTTAATAGTGCATTTTACTCGCCATTCCACGCGCTTTAAGATGCCGCCTAGCCCAGTATAGTATCTGAAATAGGAGCGATGTAAATTGAACAAATGTGATAGAATTTCGCTGAAATTTTTATTAACCGTAATGTAAAATGATTTAATCAGCTCTCTGTTCGCCCTAGCCTAGAAGTTTAATAGTGCATTTTATTCGACATTTCATGCGCTTTGAGATTCCGCTTAGCCCAATACGCTATCTGATATAGGAACGACGTAAATTGAAGAAATGTGATAGAATTTCCCTGAATTCTTATATTAACCTTAATGTAAAATGATCTAATCGGGTCTCTGTTCGCCCTACCATAGAAGACTAATAGTGCATTTCACTCGTCATTTCATGCGCTTTGAGATGCCGCTTAGCCCAATAAGCTATCTGAAATAGGAGCGACGTAAGTTGACAAATGTGATAGAATTACGCTGAATTCTTATATTAACCGTAATATAAAATGATCTAATCGGGTCTCTGTTTGCGTTACCCTAGAAGTTTAATAGTGCATTTTACTCGCCATTCCACGCGCTTTAAGATGCCGCCTAGCCCAATACGCTGTCTGAAATAGGAGCGACGTAAGTTGAACAAATGTGATAGAATTTCGCTGAACTCTTATATTAACCAAAATATAAAATGATCTAATCGGGTCTCTGATTGCCCTATCATAGAAGTTTAATAGTGCATTTTACTCGCCATTCCGCGCGCTTTAAGATGCCGCCTAGCCCAGTATGCTATCTGAAATAGGAACGACGTAAATTGAACAAATGTGACAGAATTTTGCTGAATTCTTAAATTAACCATAATATGAAATGATCTAATCGGGTCTCTGTTTGACCTACCCTACATGTTTAACAGTGCATTTTACTCGCCATTTCATGCGCTTTGAGATGCCGCTTAGCCCAATACGCTATCTGAAATAGGAGCGACGTAAATTGAACAAATGTGATAGATTTTCGCTGAATTCTTAAATTAACCATAATATAAAATGATTTAATGGGGTCTCTGTTTGCCCTTCCCTAGAAGTTTAATAGTGCATTTTACTCGCCATTCCACGCGCTTTAAGATGCCGCCTAGCCCAGTACGCTATCTGAAATAGGAGCGACGTAAGTTGAACAAATGTGATAGAATTACGCTGAATTCTTAAATTAACCATAATATGAAATGATCTAATCGGGTCTCTGTTTGACCTACCCGACATGTTTAACAGTGCATTTTACTCGCCATTTCTTGCGCTTTGAGATGCAGCTTAGCCCAATGCGCTATCTGAAATAGGAGCGACGTAAATTGAACAAATGTGATAGAATTTCGCTGAATTCTTAAATTAACCATAATGTAAAATGATCTAATCAGGTCTCTGTTCGCCCTAGCCTAGAAGTTTAGTAGTGCATTTTATTCGCCATTTCATGCGCTTTGAGATGCCGCTTAGCCCAATACGCTATCTGAAATAGGAGCGACGTAAATTGAACAAATGTGATAGAATTTCCCTGAAATCTTATAGTAAACAAAATATAAAATGTTCTAATCGGGACTCTGATTGCCCTATCATAGAAGTTTAGTAGTGCATTTTACTGGCCCTTCCACGCGCTTTAAGATGCCGCCTAGCGCAGTACGCTATCTGAAACAGGAGCGACGTTAGTTGAACAAATGTGATAGAATTACGCTGAATTCTTATATTAACCGTAATATAAAATGATCTATTCGAGTCCCTGTTCGCCCTACCCTAGAAGTTTAATAGTGCATTTCACTCGTCATTCCATGCGCTTTGAGATGCCGCTTTGCCCAATACGCTAGCCGAAATAGGAGCGACGTAAATTGAACAAATGAGATAGAATTTCGCTGAATTCTTATATTAACCAAAATATAAAATGATCTAATCGGGTCTCTATGTGCCCTACCCTAGAAGTTTAATAGTGCATTTTACTCGCCATTTCTTGCGCTTTGAGATGCCGCTGAGCCCAAAACGCTATCTGAAATAGGAGCGACGTAAATTGAACAAATGTGATAGAATTTCCCTGAAATGTTATAGTAAACAAAATATAAAATGATCTAATCGGGACTCTGATTGCCCTATCATAGAAGTTTAGTAGTGCATTTTACTCGCCCTTCCACGCGCTTCAAGATGCCGCCTAGCGCAGTACGCTATCTGAAATAGGAGCGACGTTAGATGAACAAATGTGATAGAATAACGCTGAATTCTTATATTAACCGTAATATAAAATGATCTAATCGGGTCTCTGATTCCCTACCCTAGAAGTTTAATAGTGCATTTTACTCGCCATTTCATGCGCTTTGAGATGCCGCTCAGCCCAATACGCTATCTGAAATAGGAGCGACGTAAATTAAATAAATGTGATAGGATTTCGCTGAATTCTTAAATTAACCATAATATAGAATGATCTAATCGGGTCTTTATGTGCCCTACCCTAGAAGTTTAATAGTGCATTTTACTCGCCATTTCTTGCGCTTTGTGATGCCGCTTAGCCCAATAAGATATCTGAAGTAGAAGCGACGTAAATGGAACAAATGTGATAGAATTTCGCTGAATTCTTATTTTAACCTTAATGTAAAATGATCTAATCGGGTCTTTGTTCGCCCTACCCTAGAAGATTAATAGTGCATTTCACTCATCATTTCATGCGCTTTGAGATGCCGCTTAGCCCAATACGCTATCTGAAATAGGAGCTACGTAAATTGAACAAATGTGATAGAATTTCGCTGAATTCTTATATTAACCATAATATAAAATGATCTAATCGGGTCTCTGATTGCCCTATCATAGAAGTTTAAGAGTGCATTTTACTCGCCATTTCTTGCGCTTTGAGATGCCGCTTAGCCCAATACGCTATCTGTAATATCAGCGACGTAAATTGAACAAATGTGATAGAATTTCCCTGAAATCTTATATTAACCATAATATAAAATGATCTAATCGGGTCTCTGATTGCCCTACCCTAGAAGTTTAGTAGTGCATTTTACTCGCCCTTCCACGCGCTTTAAGATGCCTCCTAGCCCAGTACACTATCTGAAATAGGAGCGACGTATGTTGAACAAATGTGCTAGAATTTCCCTGAATTCTTATATTAACCTTAATGAAAAATGATCTAATCGGGTCTTTGTTCGCCCTACCCTAGAAGTTTAATAGTGGATTTCACTCGCCATTCCACGCGCTTTAAGATGCCGCATAGCTCGGTACGCTATCTGAAATAGGAAGGACGTAAATTGAACAAATGTGATGGAATTTTGCTGAATTCTTAAATGAACCATAATATAAAATGGTCTAATCGGGTCTCTGTTTGCACTACCCTGGAAATTTAACAGTTCATTTTACTCGCCATTCCACGCGCTTTAAGATGCCGCCTAGCCCAGTACGCTATCTCAAATAGGAACGACGTAAATTGAACAAATGTGATAGAATATTGCTGAATTCTTAAATTAACCATAATATAAAATGATCTAATCGGGTCTCTGTTTGCCCTACCCTAGACGATTAACAGTGCATTTCACTCGACATTCCAAGTGCTTTGAGATGCCGCTTAGCCCAATAAGCAATCTGAAATATTAGCGACGTAAATTGAACAAATGTGAGAGAATCTCGCTGAATACTTATATTAACCTTAATGAAAAATGATCTAATCGGGACTCAGTTCGCCCTACCCTAGAAGATTAATAGTGCATTTCACTCGTCATTTCATGCCCTTTGAGATGCCGCTTAGCCCAATAAGCTATCTGAAATAGGAGCGACGTAAATTGAACAAATGTGATAGAAGTTCCCTGAATACTTATATTAACCTTAATGTAAAATGATCTAATCGGGTCTCTGTTCGCCCTACGCTAGAAGTTTAATAGCGCATTTTACTCGCCATTTCATGTGCTGTGAGAATCCGCTTAGCCCAATACGCTATCTGAAATAGGAGCGACGTAAATTGAACAAATGTGATAGGATTTCGCTGAATTCTTAAATTAACCATAATATAGAATGATCTAATCGGGTCTCTATGTGCCCAACCCTAGAAGTTTAATAGTGCATTTTACTCGCCATTTCTTGCGCTTTGTGATGCCGCTTAGCCCAATAAGCTATCTGAAGTAGAAGCGACGTAAATGGAACAAATGTGATAGAAGTTCCCTGAATACTTATATTAACCTTAATGTAAAATGATCTAATCGGGTCTCTGTTTGCCCTACCCTAGAAGTTCAATAGTGCATTTTACTCGTCATTTCATGCGCTTTGAGATGCCGCTTAGCCCAATACGCTATCTGAAATAGGAGCGATGTAAATTGTACAAATGTGATAGAATTTCGCTGAATTCTTTTATTAACCATAATGTTAAATGATATAATCGGGTCTCTGTTCGCCCTAGCGTAGAAGCTTAATAGTGCATTTTATTCGACATTTCATGCGCTTTGCGATGCCGCTTAGAACAATACGCTATCTGAAATAGGAGCGACGTAAATTGAACAAATGTGGTAGAATTTCGCTGAATTCTTATATTAACCGTAATATAAAATGATCTAAACGGGACTCTGACTGCCCTATCATAGAAGTTTAGTAGTGCATTTTACTCGCCCTTCCACGCGCTTCAAGATGCCGCCTAGCTCAGTACACTATCTGAAATAGGAGCGACGTATGTTGAACAAATGTGATAGAATTACGCTGAATTCTTACATTAACCGTAATATAAAATGATCTAATCGGGTCTCTGTTTGCATTACTGTGGGATTCAAAAGTATGACACAAAGTGTGAGTCGTGAGTTAAAATAACAAAACTAATATATATATTAAAATAATAAAAGACAGCACAATATATAACTCCTTACAAACAGACTCCACGCAACTTCTCCACGCAATACTCTCCACGCAATACTCTCCACACAATACTCTCCACGCAATGCTCTCCACGCAACAACTCAAACGGTTCTCTTCTGCACTCTGACCCGGAGGTCCCAAAAATCTATACACACACACACACACATTCCACACGCATTTCCACACCAGATTCATACAGAGGAGATGCATTCCCAGAAAGTCACACGATCCGTTCGATACTTGACTTCTGAGAACGCACGCACCTCTCACACCACGCATCTCATCAATCCTTCCACACTTTTCATTCATGCACCTAAACAGTTCGCCTAACTAAACTGTCCTCGAGACTAAACAAGAAACTATCAAGCGCCGAATTTCTCCTCGCCTAAACGCTAGCACAAATACACATAAAAGCATCCACCAACTCCACACTCGTCCATCCTGACGGGACATATGACCTCATATGTCTTCCTCGCTATCTTCACCTGAAGAAACATCGCTAATGTTCGAAATCCACGGTTTAAGGTGGTCAGCGGACGTGAATGTCTGTTGTGGTCCCTCAGCATCGCCCACTTTTCGCACCACGAATCGGTCATTTCGCAATACTTTTACTATCTGATACGGGCCCAGGTATTTCGATGCAAATTTCATTCCAGGCCCTGTCTGCGTTCTCTTGACAGCCACCAGATCGTCTTCACGACAACGAAATCGTTCTCTCCGTCTCTTATTAAAATTTCTCACGCTTTTTTGTGGCACCTGCAATACAACACCTCGTGCCCGCTTCCGCAAATCGTCACAATTTTCACGAAACTCAGCTGTCCACTCACAAGTCTCAATTTTACCCGCAGGAACATGTCCATTTCTGCGCACACACTTCACCACTTGCGATTGTAACACCTTCGATTCTATAAGTTTCACATCATCACGCGACGCTTTATAAATTCTTCCGTTCACAGTTTGTTTACTCTGATCCATAATTATTCTCGACGAAAAAGGTTTCCGACATAACGCGTTTACATGCATCATGCTTTTTTCTGGTTTACAATCAATAATTAATTTTTGTTTGGCATCTCTATTTTCAACACACATAACATCTAAAAAGCTTATCTCAGTGACTCCACGTATACAATCAATTTTCTGGATATTCTGCACGTTATTTGTTATAAAATGTCGCGGTTTCTGTATTGAAATTTTTCCCTCGTTAATACTCATATTTATGGTATTCAAAAAATTTGTCCCTATTAAAAATCCGTGTGGCATCAACGTGTCTGATACCACGCAAATCTTAATCGGATAATTGTCGCCGTCTATCTCTATTTCTGTTACAAATTCACCTATTGTTATATTTTCACTCGAACCAACTCCACGAAATTTAATCTCACGACGCAATAATTTTGGTGATCCTATTTTAATGTACTGATCCGCACGCATCAACGAAATATCGCTACCTGTATCAATCAATGCCTCTATTCTTTCATTCTCTATTCTTACATCTTTACAATACTTTCCTTCTCGCGTAGACCGAAAAACATTACACGTATCTTTCTCTATATCTGTTTTTCTCGGGCAATTCGACGCAATGTGACCAAAACCCTTACATTCAAAGCATCTCATACCTTTGTTCCTCATAGGACACGTACCACTCAAGTGATCTTTAGCACCACAGAAAAAACATCTCTTAACGTCCCTAGATCCCTCTTTCACAAACCGCTGCACTCTGGTTTCCATCCTTGGCCGCTGTTCGCCGCTTGACCGGTAGCTGCTGCTCGGCTGCTGCCCGCTGCTCGACCGGTAGCTGCTCGGCTGCTGCCCGCTGCCTGACCACTGTCCACTGCCTGGCTGCTGCAGTATTCTTCCCCGCAATGTTATTTTCTCGAAAGATCTCAAGAGCGAATCTTTGGTTTTGTGCCCCTGCACATTCGCCTGGTCTCGTAGTAACTGATCCGGAATTCCCGCAATAATGTAGTCGATCATTTCGTCGTCGTCCATATCAAAACGATTCGCCAGAATAACCTTCTCATGAAAGTAATCACTAAATGCTTCATCCCGTTTCCAACAACGCTCCTCAAATCGCTTTCGCAACACCATTTTGCTCGTTCTCAGATAAAACATCCGCTTCAATTCGTCCAACAAATCGTCAACCGGTATATACAAATATTCCTTCCTCGTGTGAAACCATTCCAGAGCTTTTTCCTTCAGACGCTGCACCATAATCGCTTTCGTCAAATCCTCCGATAGACGATGCGTTGTCCTTAAATATCGCACCTCGCTTGCCCACACCTTGAATGTTTCACTGCTTCCATCGTAATATCCTAGTAGATCTGCAATTGCTGACATCTTCAATTGCGATGTCGATGAATTTTCACGCACAGGTCTTGTTTCAACTACTTCCTCAGAACGATTAACACCTGTATTCTGCATTTTTAAAAACTCAATTTCACGACGGGCTAGTTCCAACTCCTTTGCTACCAAAGCTGCTTCTCTGCGAGACATATTCACTTCTCGCTGCATCGCCAAAACGTCATTCGTGGACATACTCGATACATTCGCCTCGTGCACAATTTCTTCTGCGCGAAGCATGGTATCACTCGCTTCCGTATATTTCATCCACTCGCCAGTTGGATCAGCTTCCATTAATCGGTTGATCAACTCTGCCTTCACTCCAGAGGTGTTCAAACCCAAACGACGCAATTTCTCCTTCAATTCTACCACCGAAAAGTCATTCGCAGATCTCTCCGTGGAACTCATTTTACTATTTCTTATAACACTCCACAAAATATAACAACACAATTCAACTCTGCTCCACTCAGTTCAACACAATAGTTATTTCAGCTACACGCCTCAACACGTCACACTTAAATCCCAATCCGTAACTGTCTCAACTCTTTGTCCAACACAAAACAGTCAATGTTATCACACACAAATGGCTTGTTCAACTTCAATCCCGGCTGAGCCTTCAATTGTGGGATTCAACTTCAATCCCGGCTGAGCCTCCAATTGTGGGATTCAACTTCAATCCCGAACGAGCCCCCAATTGTGGGATTCAAAAGTATGACACAAAGTGTGAGTCGTGAGTTAAAATAATAAAACTAATATATATATTAAAATAATAAAAGACAGCACAATATATAACTCCTTACAAACAGACTCCACGCAACTTCTCCACGCAATACTCTCCACGCAATACTCTCCACACAATACTCTCCACGCAATGCTCTCCACGCAACAACTCAAACGGTTCTCTTCTGCACTCTGACCCGGAGGTCCCAAAAATCTATACACACACACACACACATTCCACACGCATTTCCACACCAGATTCATACAGAGGAGATGCATTCCCAGAAAGTCACACGATCCGTTCGATACTTGACTTCTGAGAACGCACGCACCTCTCACACCACGCATCTCATCAATCCTTCCACACTTTTCATTCATGCACCTAAACAGTTCGCCTAACTAAACTGTCCTCGAGACTAAACAAGAAACTATCAAGCGCCGAATTTCTCCTCGCCTAAACGCTAGCACAAATACACATAAAAGCATCCACCAACTCCACATTACCCTAGAAGTTTAATAGTGCATTTTACTCGCCATTTCATGCGCTTTAAGATGCCGCTTAGCCGAATACGCTATCTGCAATAGGATCGACGTAAATTGAACAAATGTGATAGAATTTCGCTGAATTCTTAAATTAACCATAATATAAAATGATCTAAACGGGTCTCTGTTTGCCCTACCCTGGAGGTTTAATAGTGCATTTTACTCCCCATTTCCTGCGCTTTGAGATGCTGCTTAGCCCAATACGCTATCTGAAATATCAGCGACGTAAATTGAACAAATGTGATAGAATTTCCCTGAATACTTATATTAACCTTAATGTAAAATGATCTAATCGGGTCTCCGTTCGCCCTGCCCTAGAAGTTTAATAGTGCATTTCACTCATGATTTCATGCGCTTTGAGATTCCGCTTAGCCCAATAAGCTATCTGAAATAGGAGCGACGTAAATGGAACAAATGTGTTAGAATTTCGCTGAATTCTTGTATTAACCAAAATATAAAATGACCTAATCGGGTCTCTGTTTGCCCTATCATCGAAGTTTAATAGTGCATTTCACTAGTAATTTCATGCGCTTTGAGATGCCGCTTAGCCCATTGCGCTATTTGAAATAGGAGCGACGTAAATTGAACAAATGTGATAGAATTTCGCTGAGTTCTTATATTAACCAAAATATAAAATGATCTAATCGGGTCTCTGATTGCCCTATCATAGAAGTTTAATAGTGCATTTTACTCGCCATTCCACGCGCTTTAAGATGCCGCCTAGCCCAGTACGCAATCTGAAATAAGAGCGACGTAAATTGAACAAATGTGATAGAATTTCGCTGAATTCTTGTATTAACCAAAATATAAAATGATCTAATCGGGTCTCTGATTGCCCTATCATTGAAGTTTGATAGTGCATTTCACTCGCCATTCCAGGCGATTTAAGATGCCGCCTAGCGCATTACGCTATCTGAAATAGGAACGACGTAAATTGAACAAATGTGATAGAATCTTGCCGAATTCTTAAATTAACATTAATGTAAAATGATGTAATCGGGTCTTTGTTCGCCCAACCCTAGAAGTTTAATAGTGCATTTCACTCGTCATTTCATGCGCTTTGAGATGCCGCTTAGCCCTATAAGCTATCTGAAATAGGAGCGACGTAAATTGAACAAGTGTGATAGAATTTCCCTGAATTCTTATATTAACCAAAATATAAAATGATCTAGTCGGGTCTCTGATTGCCCTATCATAGAAGTTTAGTGGAGCATTTTACTCGCCATTCCACGCGCTTTAAGATGCCGCCTAGCCCAGTACGCTATGTGAAATAGGAACGACGTAAATTGAACAAATGTGATAGAATATTGCTGAATTCTTAAATTAACCATAATATAAAATGATCTAATCGGGTCTCTGTTTGCCCTACCCTAGAAGTTTAACAGTGCATTTTACTGTCCATTTCATGCGCTTTGAGATGCCGCTTAGCCCAATACGCTATCTGAAATAGGAGCGACGTAAATTGAACAAATGTGATAGAATTTCGCTGAATTCTTATATTAACCAAAATATAAAATGATCTAATCGGGTCTCTGATTGCCCTATCATAGAAGTTTAATAGTGCATTTCACTCGCCATTCCACGCGCTTTAAGATGCCGCCTAGCCCATTACGCTATCTGAAATAGGAACGACGTAAATTGAACAAATGTGATAGAATTTTGCTGAATTCTTAAATTAACCATAATATAAAATGATCTAATCGGGTCTCTGTTTGCCCTACCCTAGAAGTTTAATAGTGCATTTTACTCGCCATTCCACGCGCTTTAAGATGCCGCCTAGCCCAGTACGCTATCTGAAATAGGAGCGACGTAAATTGAACAAATGTGATAGAATCTTGCCGAATTCTTAAATTAACATTAATGTAAAATGATGTAATCGGGTCTTTGTTCGCCCAACCCTAGAAGTTTAATAGTGCATTTCACTCGTCATTTCATGCGCTTTGAGATGCCGCTTAGCCCAATAAGCTATCTGACATAGGAGCGACGTAAATTGAACAAATGTGATAGAATTTCCCTGAATTCTTATATTAACCAAAATATAAAATGATCTAGTCGGGTCTCTGATTGCCCTATCATAGAAGTTTAGTGGATCATTTTACTCGCCATTCCACGCGCTTTAAGATGCCGCCTAGCCCAGTACGCTATGTGAAATAGGAACGACGTAAATTGAACAAATGTGATAGAATATTGCTGAATTCTTAAATTAACCATAATATAAAATGATCTAATCGGCTCTCTGTTTGCCCTACCCTAGTAGTTTAACAGTGCATTTTACTCGCCATTTCATGCGCTTTGAGATGCCGCTTAGCCCAATAAGCAATCTGAAATAGGAGCGACGTAAATTGAACAAATGTGATAGAATTTCGCTGAATTCTTGTATTAACCAAAATATAAAATGATCTAATCGGGTCTTTGATTGCCCTATCATAGAAGTTTAATAGTGCATTTCACTCGCCATTCCACGCGCTTTAAGATGCGCCTAGCCCATTACGCTATCTGAAATAGGAACGACGTAAATTGAACAAATGTGATAGAATTTTCCTGAATTCTTATATTAACCTTAATGTAAAATGATTTAATCGGGTCTCTGTTCGCCCTACCATAGAAGTCTAATAGTGCATTTCACTCGTCATTTCATGCGCTTTGAGATGCCGCTTAGACCATTACGCTATCTGAAATAGGAGCGACGTAAATTGAACAAATGTGATACAGTTTCGCTGAATTCTTATATAAACCAAAATATAAAATGATTTAATCAGGTCTCTGATTGCCCTATCATAGAAGTTTAATAGTGCATTTTACTCGCCATTCCACGCGCTTTAAGATGCCGCCTAGCCCAGTACGCTATCTGAGACAGGAGCGACGTAAGTTGAAGAAATGTGATAGAATTACGCTGAATTCTTATATTAACCGTAATATAAAATGATCTAATCAGGTCTCTGTTTGCCTTACCCTAGAAGTTTAATAGTGCATTTTACTCGCCATTTCATGCGCTTTGAGATGCCGCTTAGCCCAATGCGCTATCTGAAATAGGAGCGACGTAAATTGAACAAATGTGATAGAATTTCGCTAAATTCTTATAATAACCAAAATATAAAATGATCTAGTCGGGTCTCTGATTGCCCTATCATAGAAGTTTAGTGGAGCATTTTACCCACAATTCCACGCGCTTTAAGATTCCGCTTAGCCCAGTACGCTATCTGAAATGGGAACGACGTAAATAGAACAAGTGTGATAGAATTTTGCAGAATTCTTAAATTAACCATAATATAAAATGATCTAATCGGGTCTCTGTTTGCCCTACCCTAGAAGTTTAACAGTGCATTTCACTCGTCATTTCATGCGCTTTGAGATGCCGCTTAGCCCAATACGCTATCTGAAATAGGAGCGACGTAAATTGAACAAATGTGATAGAATTTCCCTGAATTCTTATATTAACCTTAATGTAAAATGATCTAATCGGCTCTCTGTTCGCCCTACCATAGAAGACTAATAGTGCAGTTCACTCGTCATTTCATGCGCTTTGAGATGCCGCTTAGCCCAATAAGCTATCTGAAATAGGAGCGACGTAAGTTGAACAAATGTGATAGAATTACGCTGCATTCTTATATTAACCGTAATATAAAATGATCTAATCGGGTCTCTGTTTGTCTTATCCTAGAAGTTTAATAGTGCATTTCACTCGACATTCCATGTGCTTTGAGATGCCGCTTAGCCCAATAAGCAATCTGAAATAGGAGCGACGTAAATTGAACAAATGTGATAGAATTTCGCTGAATTCTTATATTAACCGTAATATAAAATGATCTAATCGGGTCTCTGTTTGCCTTACCCTAGAAGTTTAATAGTGCATTTTACTCGCAATTTCATGCGCTTTGAGATGCCGCTTAGCCCAATGCGCTATCTGAAATAGGAGCGACGTAAATTGAACAAATGTGATAGAATTTCGCTAAATTCTTATAATAACCAAAATATAAAATGATCTAGTCGGGTCTCTGATTGCCCTATCATAGAAGTTTAGTGGAGCATTTTACCCGCCATTCCACGCGCTTTAAGATTCCGCTTAGCCCAGTACGCTATCTGAAATGGGAACGACGTAAATAGAACAAGTGTGATAGAATTTTGCAGAATTCTTAAATTAACCATAATATAAAATGATCTAGTCGGGTCTCTGTTTGCCCTACCCTAGACGTTTAACAGTGCATTTCACTCGACATTCCATGTGCTTTGAGATGCCGCTTAGCCCAATAAGCAATCTGAAATAGTAGCGACGTAAATTGAACAAACGTGATAGAATTTCGCTGAATTCTTGTATTAACCAAAATATAAAATGATCTAATCGGGTCTCTGATTGCCCTATCATAGAAGTTTAATAGTGCATTTCACTCGCCCTTCCATGCGCTTTAAGATGCCGCCTAGCCCATTACGTTATCTGAAATAGGAACGACGTAAATTGAACAAATGTGATAGAATTTTGCTGAATTCTTAAATTAACCATAATATAAAATGATCTAATCGGGTCTCTGTTTGCCCTACCCTAGAAGTTTAACAGTGGATTTTACTCGCATTTCATGCGCTTTCAGATGCCGCTTAGCCCAATACGCTATCTGAAATAGGAGCGACGTAAATTGAACAAATGTGATAGAATTTTCCTGAATTCTTATATTAACCTTAATGTAAAATGATCTAATAGGGTCTCTGTTCGCCCTACCATAGAAGTCTCATAGTGCATTTCACTCGTCATTTCATGCGCTTTGAGATGCCGCTTAGCCCATGACGCTATCTGAAATAGGAGCGACGTAAATTGAACAAATGTGATACAATTTCGCTGAATTCTTATATTAACCAAAATATAAAATGATTTAATCAGGTCTCTGATTGCTCTATCATAGAAGTTTAATAGTGCATTTTACTCGCCATTCCACGCGCTTTAAGATGCCGCCTAGCCCAGTATAGTATCTGAAATAGGAGCGATGTAAATTGAACAAATGTGATAGAATTTCGCTGAAATTTTTATTAACCGTAATGTAAAATGATTTAATCAGCTCTCTGTTCGCCCTAGCCTAGAAGTTTAATAGTGCATTTTATTCGACATTTCATGCGCTTTGAGATTCCGCTTAGCCCAATACGCTATCTGATATAGGAACGACGTAAATTGAAGAAATGTGATAGAATTTCCCTGAATTCTTATATTAACCTTAATGTAAAATGATCTAATCGGGTCTCTGTTCGCCCTACCATAGAAGACTAATAATGCATTTCACTCGTCATTTCATGCGCTTTGAGATGCCGCTTAGCCCAATAAGCTATCTGAAATAGGAGCGACGTAAGTTGACAAATGTGATAGAATTACGCTGAATTCTTATATTAACCGTAATATAAAATGATCTAATCGGGTCTCTGTTTGTCTTATCCTAGAAGTTTAACAGTGCATTTTACTCGCCATTCCACGCGCTTTAAGATGCCGCCTAGCCCAGTACGCTGTCTGAAATAGGAGCGACGTAAATTGAACAAATGTGATAGAATTTCGCTGAATTCTTGTATTAACCAAAATATAAAATGATCTAATCGGGTCTCTGATTGCCCTATCATAGAAGTTTAATAGTGGATTTCACTCGCCATTCCACGCGCTTTAAGATTCCGCATAGCCCGGTACGCTATCTGAAATAGGAAGGACGTAAATTGAACAAATGTGATGGAATTTTGCTGAATTCTTAAATGAACCATAATATAAAATGATCTAATCGGGTCTCTGTGTGCACTACCCTGGAAATTTAACAGTGCATTTTACTCGCCATTTCATGCGCTTCGAGATGCCGCTTAGCCCAATACGCTATCTGAAACAGGAGCGACGTAAATTGAACAAATGTGATAGAATTTCCTTGAATTCTTATATTAACCTTAATGTAAAATGATCTAATCGGGTCTCTGTTCGCCCTACCATAGAAGACTTATAGTGCATATCACTCGTCATTTCATGCGCTTTGAGATGCCGCTTAGCCCAATACGCTATCTGAAATAGGAGCGACGTAAATTGAACAAATGTGATAGAATTTCCCTGAATGCTTATATTAACATTAATGTAAAATGATCTAATCGACTATCTGTTTGCCCTATCATAGAAGTTTAATAGTGCATTTTAATCGCCATTCCACGCGCTTTAAGATGCCGTCCAGCCCAGTACGCTATCTGAAATAGGTGCGACGTAAATTGATCAAATGTGATAGAATTTTGCTGAATTCTTAAATTAACCCTAATATAAAATGATCTAATCGGGTCTCTGTTTGCCCTACCCAAGAAATTTAATAGTGCATTTTACTCGCCATTTCATGCGCTTTGCGATGCCGCTTAGCCCAGTACTCTATCTGAAATGGGAGCGACGTAAATTGAACAAATGTGATAGAATTTCACTGAATTCTTATATTAACCTTAATGTAAAATGATCTAATCGGGTCTCTGTTTGCCCTGCCCTAGAAGTTTAATAGTGCATTTCACTCATGATTTCATGCGCTTTGAGATTCCGCTTAGCCCAATAAGCTATCTGAAATAGGAGCGACGTAAATTGAACAAATGTGATAGAATTTCGCTGAATTCTTGTATTAACCATAATATAAAATGATCTAATCGGGTCTCTGTTTGCTCTACCCTAGAAGTTTAACAGTGCATTTTACTCGCCATTTCATGCGCTTTGAGATGCCGCTTAGCACAATACGCTATCTGAAATAGGAGCGACGTAAGTTGAACAAATGTGATAGAATTACGCTGAATTCTTATATTAACCGTAATATAAAATGATCTAATCGGGTCTCTGTTTGCGTTACCCTAGAAGTTTAATAGTGCATTTTACTCGCCATTCCACGCGCTTTAAGATGCCGCCTAGCCCAATACGCTGTCTGAAATAGGAGCGACGTAAGTTGAACAAATGTGATAGAATTTTGCTGAATTCTTATATTAACCAAAATATAAAATGATCTAATCGGGTCTCTGATTGCCCTATCATAGAAGTTTAATAGTGCATTTTACTCGCCATTCCGCGCGCTTTAATATGCCGCCTAGCCCAGTATGCTATCTGAAATAGGAACGACGTAAATTGAACAAATGTGACAGAATTTTGCTGAATTCTTAAATTAACCATAATATGAAATGATCTAATCGGGTCTCTGTTTGACCTACCCTACATGTTTAACAGTGCATTTTACTCGCCATTTCATGCGCTTTGAGATGCCGCTTAGCCCAATACGCTATCTGTAATAGGAGCGACGTAAATTGAACAAATGTGATAGATTTTCGCTGAATTCTTAAATTAACCATAATATAAAATGATCTAATGGGGTCTCTGTTTGCCCTTCCCTAGAAGTTTAATAGTGCATTTTACTCGCCATTCCACGCGCTTTAAGATGCCGCCTAGCCCAGTACGCTATCTGAAATAGGAGCGACGTAAGTTGAACAAATGTGATAGAATTACGCTGAATTCTTAAATTAACCATAATATGAAATGATCTAATCGGGTCTCTGTTTGACCTACCCTACATGTTTAACAGTGCATTTTACTCGCCATTTCTTGCGCTTTGAGATGCAGCTTAGCCCAATGCGCTATCTGAAATAGGAGCGACGTAAATTGAACAAATGTGATAGAATTTCGCTGAATTCTTAAATTAACCATAATGTAAAATGATCTAATCAGGTCTCTGTTCGCCCTAGCCTAGAAGTTTAGTAGTGCATTTTATTCGCCATTTCATGCGCTTTGAGATGCCGCTTAGCCCAATACGCTATCTGAAATAGGAGCGACGTAAATTGAACAAATGTGATAGAATTTCCCTGAAATCTTATAGTAAACAAAATATAAAATGTTCTAATCGGGACTCTGATTGCCCTATCATAGAAGTTTAGTAGTGCATTTTACTGGCCCTTCCACGCGCTTTAAGATGCCGCCTAGCGCAGTACGCTATCTGAAACAGGAGCGACGTTAGTTGAACAAATGTGATAGAATTACGCTGAATTCTTATATTAACCGTAATATAAAATGATCTATTCGAGTCCCTGTTCGCCCTACCCTAGAAGTTTAATAGTGCATTTCACTCGTCATTCCATGCGCTTTGAGATGCCGCTTTGCCCAATACGCTAGCCGAAATAGGAGCGACGTAAATTGAACAAATGAGATAGAATTTCGCTGAATTCTTATATTAACCAAAATATAAAATGATCTAATCGGGTCTCTATGTGCCCTACCCTAGAAGTTTAATAGTGCATTTTACTCGCCATTTATTGCGCTTTGAGATGCCGCTGAGCCCAATACGCTATCTGAAATAGGAGCGACGTAAATTGAACAAATGTGATAGAATTTCCCTGAAATGTTATAGTAAACAAAATATAAAATGATCTAATCGGGACTCTGATTGCCCTATCATAGAAGTTTAGTAGTGCATTTTACTCGCCCTTCCACGCGCTTCAAGATGCCGCCTAGCGCAGTACGCTATCTGAAATAGGAGCGACGTTAGATGAACAAATGTGATAGAATAACGCTGAATTCTTATATTAACCGTAATATAAAATGATCTAATCGGGTCTCTGATTCCCTACCCTAGAAGTTTAATAGTGCATTTTACTCGCCATTTCATGCACTTTGAGATGCCGCTCAGCCCAATACGCTATCTGAAATAGGAGCGACGTAAATTAAATAAATGTGATAGGATTTCGCTGAATTCTTAAATTAACCATAATATAGAATGATCTAATCGGGTCTCTATGTGCCCTACCCTAGAAGTTTAATAGTGCATTTTACTCGCCATTTCTTGCGCTTTGTGATGCCGCTTAGCCCAATAAGATATCTGAAGTAGAAGCGACGTAAATGGAACAAATGTGATAGAATTTCGCTGAATTCTTATATTAACCATAATATAAAATGATCTAAACGGGACGCTGACTGCCCTATCATAGAAGTTTAGTAGTGCATTTTACTCGCCCTTCCACGCGCTTTAAGATGCCGCCTAGCTCAGTACACTATCTGAAATTGGAGCGACGTATGTTGAACAAATGTGATAGAATTACGCTGAATTCTTACATTAACCGTAATATAAAATGATCTAATCGGGTCTCTGTTTGCATTACCCTAGAAGTTTAATAGTGCATTTTGCTCACCATTCCACGCGCTTTAAGATGCCGCCTAGCCCAGTACGCTATCTGAAATAGGAGCGACGTAAATTGAACAAATGTGATAGAATCTTGCCGAATTCTTAAATTAACATTAATGTAAAATGATGTAATCGGGTCTTTGTTCGCCCAACCCTAGAAGTTTAATAGTGCATTTCACTCGACATTTCATGCGCTTTGAGATGCCGCTTAGCCCAATAAGCTATCTGAAATAGGAGCGACGTAAATTGAACAAGTGTGATAGAATTTCCCTGAATTCTTATATTAACCAAAATATAAAATGATCTAGTCGGGTCTCTGATTGCCCTATCATAGAAGTTTAGTGGAGCATTTTACTAGCCATTCCACGCGCTTTAAGATGCCGCCTAGCCCAGTACGCTATGTGAAATAGGAACGACGTAAATTGAACAAATGTGATAGAATATTGCTGAATTCTTAAATTAACCATAATATAAAATGATCTAATCGGGTCTCTGTTTGCCCTACCCTAGAAGTTTAACAGTGCATTTTTACTGTCCATTTCATGCGCTTTGAGATGCCGCTTAGCCCAATACGCTATCTGAAATAGGAGCGACGTAAATTGAACAAATGTGATAGAATTTCGCTGAATTCTTATATAAACCAAAATATAAAATGATCTAATCGGGTCTCTGATTGCCCTATCATAGAAGTTTAATAGTGCATTTCACTCGCCATTCCACGCGCTTTAAGATGCCGCCTAGCCCATTACGCTATCTGAAATAGGAACGACGTAAATTGAACAAATGTGATAGAATTTTGCTGAATTCTTAAATTAACCATAATATAAAATGATCTAATCGGGTCTCTGTTTGCCCTACCCTAGAAGTTTAATAGTGCATTTTACTCGCCATTCCACGCGCTTTAAGATGCCGCCTAGCCCAGTACGCTATCTGAAATAGGAGCGACGTAAATTGAACAAATGTGATAGAATCTTGCCGAATTCTTAAATTAACATTAATGTAAAATGATGTAATCGGGTCTTTGTTCGCCCAACCCTAGAAGTTTAATAGTGCATTTTACACGCATTTCATGCGCTTTGAGATGCCGCTTAGCCCAATACACTATCTGAAATAGGAGCGACGTAAATTGAACAAATGTGATAGAATTTTCCTGAATTCTTATATTAACCTTAATGTAAAATGATTTAATCGGGTCTCTGTTCGCCCTACCATAGAAGTCTAATAGTGCATTTCACTCGACATTTCATGCGCTTTGAGATGCGGCTTAGCCCATTACGCTATCTGAAATAGGAGCGACGTAAATTGAACAAATGTGATAGAATTTTGCTGAATTCTTATATTAACCAAAATATAAAATGATCTAATCGGGTCTCTGATTGCCCTATCATAGAAGTTTAATAGTGCATTTTACTCGCCATTGCGCGCGCTTTAAGATGCCGCCTAGCCCAGTATGATATCTGAAATAGGAACGACGTAAATTGAACAAATGTGATAGAATTTTGCTGAATTCTTAAATTAACCATAATATGAAATGATCTAATCGGGTCTCTGTTTGACCTACCCTACATGTTTAACAGTGCATTTTACTCGCCATTTCATGCGCTTTGAGATGCCGCTTAGCCCAATACGCTATCTGAAATAGGAGCGACGTAAATTGAACAAATGTGATAGATTTTCGCTGAATTCTTAAATTAACCATAATATAAAATGATTTAATGGGGTCTCTGTTTGCCCTTCCCTAGAAGTTTAATAGTGCATTTTACTCGCCATTCCACGCGCTTTAAGATGCCGCCTAGCCCAGTACGCTATCTGAAATAGGAGCGACGTAAGTTGAACAAATGTGATAGAATTACGCTGAATTCTTAAATTAACCATAATATGAAATGATCTAATCGGGTCTCTGTTTGACCTACCCTACATGTTTAACAGTGCATTTTACTCACAATTTCTTGCGCTTTGAGATGCCGCTTAGCCCAATACGCTATCTGAAATAGGAGCGACGTAAATTGAACAAATGTGATAGAATTTCGCTGAATTGATAAATTAACCATAATATAAAATGATCTAATCAGGTCTTTGTTCGCCCTACCCTAGAAGTTTAATAGTGCATTTCACTCGTCATATCATGCGCTTTGAGATGCCGCTTAACCCAATAAGCTATCTGAAAAAGGAGCTACGTAACTTGAACAAATGTCACAGAATTACGCTGAATTCTTATATTAACCGTAATATAAAATGATCTAACCGGGTCTCTGTTTGCCTTATCCTAGATGTTTAATAGTGCATTTTACTCGCCATTTCATGCGCTTTGAGATGCCGCTTAGCCCAATACGCTATCTGAAATAGGAGCGACGTAAATTGAACAAATGTGATAGAATTTCGCTGAATTCTTATATTAACCAAAATATAAAACAATCTAATCGGGTCTCTGATTGCTCTACCCTAGAAGTTTAGTAGTGCATTTTACTCGCCATTTCATGCGCTTTGACATGCCGCCTAGCCCAATGCGCTATCGGAAATAGGGGCGACGTAAATTAAACAAATGTCATAGAATTTCGCTGAATTCTTTTATTAACCATAATGTAAAATGATCTAATCAGGTCTCTGTTCGCCCTAGCCTAGAAGTTTAGTAGTGCATTTTATTCGCCATTTCATGCGCTTTGAGATGCCGCTTAGCCCAATACGCTATCCGAAATAGGAGCGACGTAAATTGAACAAATGTGATAGAATTTCCCTGAAATCTTATAGTAAACAAAATATAAAATGTTCTAATCGGGACTCTGATTGCCCTATCATAGAAGCTTAGTAGTGCATTTTACTGGCCCTTCCACGCGCTTTAAGATGCCGCCTAGCGCAGTACGCTATCTGAAACAGGAGCGACGTTAGTTGAACAAATGTGATAGAATTACGCTGAATTCTTATATTAACCGTAATATAAAATGATCTATTCGAGTCCCTGTTCGCCCTACCCTAGAAGTTTAATAGTGCATTTCACTCGTCATTCCATGCGCTTTGAGATGCCGCTTTGCCCAATACGCTAGCCGAAATAGGAGCGACGTAAATTGAACAAATGAGATAGAATTTCGCTGAATTCTTATATTAAGCAAAATATAAAATGATCTAATCGGGTCTCTATGTGCCCTACCCTAGAAGTTTAATAGTGCATTTTACTCGCCATTTATTGCGCTTTGAGATGCCGCTTAGCCCAATACGCTATCTGAAATTGGAGCGACGTAAATTGAACAAATGTGATAGAATTTCCCTGAAATGTTATAGTAAACAAAATATAAAATGATCTAATCGGGACTCTGATTGCCCTATCATAGAAGTTTAGTAGTGCATTTTACTCGCCCTTCCACGCGCTTCAAGATGCCGCCTAGCGCAGTACGCTATCTGAAATAGGAGCGACGTTAGATGAACAAATGTGATAGAATAACGCTGAATTCTTATATTAACCGTAATATAAAATGATCTAATCGGGTCTCTGATTCCCTACCCTAGAAGTTTAATAGTGCATTTTACTCGCCATTTCATGCACTTTGAGATGCCGCTCAGCCCAATACGCTATCTGAAATAGGAGCGACGTAAATTAAATAAATGTGATAGAATTTCGCTGAATTCTTATTTTAACCTTAATGTAAAATGATCTAATCGGGTCTTTGTTCGCCCTACCCTAGAAGTTTAATAGTGCATTTCACTCATGATTTCATGCGCTTTGAGATGCCGCTTAGCCCAATACGCTATCTGAAATAGGAGCGACGTAAATTGAACAAATGTGATAGAATTTCGCTGAATTCTTATATTAACCAAAATATAAAATGATCTAATCGGGTCTCTGATTGCCCTATCATAGAAGTTTAATCGTGCATTTTACTCGCCATTCCACGCGCTTTAAGTTGCCGCCTAGCCCAGTACGCTATCTGAAATAGGAGCTACGTAACTTGAACAAATGTGACAGAATTTCCCTGAATTCTTATATTAACCTTAATGAAAAATGATCTAATCGGGTCTTTGTTCGCCCTACCCTAGAAGTTTAATAGTGCATTTTACTCGCCATTTCTTGCGCTTTGAGATGCCGCTTAGCCCAATACGCTATCTGTAATATCAGCGACGTAAATTGAACAAATGTGATAGAATTTCCCTGAAATCTTATATTAAACAAAATATAAAATGATCTAAACGGGACTCTGATTGCCCTAACATAGAAGTTTAATAGTGCATTTCACTCGTCATTCCATGCGCTTTGAGATGCCGCTTAGCCCAATACGCTATCTGAAATAGGAGCGACGTAAATTGAACAAATGTGATAGGATTTCGCTGAATTCTTAAATTAACCATAATATAGAATGATCTAATCGGGTCTCTATGTGCCCTACCCTAGAAGTTTAATAGTGCATTTTACTCGCCATTTCTTTCGCTTTGAGATGCCGCTTAGCCCAAAACGCTATCTGAAATAGGAGCGACGTAAATTGAACAAATGTGATAGAATTTCCCTGAAATGTTATAGTAAACAAAATATAAAATGATCTAATCGGGACTCTGATTGCCCTATCATAGAAGTTTAGTAGTGCATTTTACTCGCCCTTCCACGCGCTTCAAGATGCCGCCTAGCGCAGTACGCTATCTGAAATAGGAGCGACGTTAGTTGAACAAATGTGATAGAATTACGCTGAATTCTTATATTAACCGTAATATAAAATGATCTAATCGGGTCTCTGATTCCCTACCCTAGAAGTTTAATAGTGCATTTTACTCGCCATTTCATGCACTTTGAGATGCCGCTCAGCCCAATACGCTATCTGAAATAGGAGCGACGTAAAGTAAATAAATGTGATAGGATTTCGCTGAATTCTTAAATTAACCATAATATAGAATGATCTAATCGGGTCTCTATGTGCCCTACCCTAGAAGTTTAATAGTTCATTTTACTCGCCATTTCTTGCGCTTTGTGATGCCGCTTAGCCCAATAAGCTATCTGACGTAGAAGCGACGTAAATGGAACAAATGTGATAGAATTTCGCTGAATTCTTATTTTAACCTTAATGTAAAATGATCTAATCGGGTCTTTGTTCGCCCTACCCTAGAAGTTTAATAGTGCATTTCACTCATGATTTCATGCGCTTTGAGATGCCGCTTAGCCCAATACGCTATCTGAAATAGGAGCTACGTAAATTGAACAAATGTGATAGAATTTCGCTGAATTCTTATATTAACCAAAATATAAAATGATCTAATCGGGTCTCTGATTGCCCTATCATAGAAGTTTAATCGTGCATTTTACTCGCCATTCCACGCGCTTTAAGTTGCCGCCTAGCCCAGTACGCTATCTGAAATAGGAGCGACGTAACTTGAACAAATGTGACAGAATTTCCCTGAATTCTTATATTAACCTTAATGAAAAATGATCTAATCGGGTCTCTGTTTGCCCTACCCTAGAAGTTTAATAGTGCATTTTACTCGCCATTTCTTGCGCTTTGAGATGCCGCTTAGCCCAATACGCTATCTGTAATATCAGCGACGTAAATTGAACAAATGTGATAGAATTTCCCTGAAATCTTATATTAAACAAAATATAAAATGATCTAAACGGGACTCTGATTGCCCTAACATAGAAGTTTAATAGTGCATTTCACTCGTCATTCCATGCGCTTTGAGATGCCGCTTAGCCCAATACGCTATCTGAAATAGGAGCGACGTAAATTGAACAAATGAGATAGAATTTCGCTGAATTCTTATATTAACCAAAATATAAAATGATCAAATCTGGTCTCTGATTGCCCTATCATAGAAGTTTAATAGTGCATTTTACTCGCCGTTCCACGCGCTTTAAGTTGCCGCCTAGCCCAGCACGCTATCTGAAATAGGAGCTACGTAAGTTGAACAAATGTGACAGAATTACGCTGAATTCGTATATTAACCGTAATATAAAATGATCTAATCGTGTCTCTGTTTGCCTTATCCTAGAAGTTTAATAGTGCATTTTACTCGCCATTTCTTTCGCTTTGAGATGCCGCTTAGCCCAAAACGCTATCTGAAATAGGAGCGACGTAAATTGAACAAATGTGATAGAATTTCCCTGAAATGTTATAGTAAACAAAATATAAAATGATCTAATCGGGACTCTGATTGCCCTATCATAGAAGTTTAGTAGTGCATTTTACTCGCCCTTCCACGCGCTTCAAGATGCCGCCTAGCGCAGTACGCTATCTGAAATAGGAGCGACGTTAGTTGAACAAATGTGATAGAATTACGCTGAATTCTTATATTAACCGTAATATAAAATGATCTAATCGGGTCTCTGATTCCCTACCCTAGAAGTTTAATAGTGCATTTTACTCGCCATTTCATGCACTTTGAGATGCCGCTCAGCCCAATACGCTATCTGAAATAGGAGCGACGTAAAGTAAATAAATGTGATAGGATTTCGCTGAATTCTTAAATTAACCATAATATAGAATGATCTAATCGGGTCTCTATGTGCCCTACCCTAGAAGTTTAATAGTTCATTTTACTCGCCATTTCTTGCGCTTTGTGATGCCGCTTAGCCCAATAAGCTATCTGACGTAGAAGCGACGTAAATGGAACAAATGTGATAGAATTTCGCTGAATTCTTATTTTAACCTTAATGTAAAATGATCTAATCGGGTCTTTGTTCGCCCTACCCTAGAAGTTTAATAGTGCATTTCACTCATGATTTCATGCGCTTTGAGATGCCGCTTAGCCCAATACGCTATCTGAAATAGGAGCTACGTAAATTGAACAAATGTGATAGAATTTCGCTGAATTCTTATATTAACCAAAATATAAAATGATCTAATCGGGTCTCTGATTGCCCTATCATAGAAGTTTAATCGTGCATTTTACTCGCCATTCCACGCGCTTTAAGTTGCCGCCTAGCCCAGTACGCTATCTGAAATAGGAGCTACGTAACTTGAACAAATGTGATAGAATTTCCCTGAATTCTTATATTAACCTTAATGAAAAATGATCTAATCGGGTCTTTGTTCGCCCTACCCTAGAAGTTTAATAGTGCATTTTACTCGCCATTTCTTGCGCTTTGAGATGCCGCTTAGCCCAATACGCTATCTGAAATATCAGCGACGTAAATTGAACAAATGTGATAGAATTTCCCTGAAATCTTATATTAACCAAAATATAAAATGATCAAATCTGGTCTCTGATTGCCCTATCATAGAAGTTTAATAGTGCATTTTACTCGCCGTTCCACGCGCTTTAAGATGCCGCCTAGCCCAGCACGCTATCTGAAATAGGAGCTACGTAAGTTGAACAAATGTGACAGAATTACGCTGAATTCGTATATTAACCGTAATATAAAATGATCTAATCGTGTCTCTGTTTGCCTTATCCTAGAAGTTTAATAGTGCATTTTACTCGCCATTTCATGCGCTTTGAGATGCCCCTTAGCCCAATAAGCTATCTGAAATAGGAACGATGTAAATTGAACAAATGTGATAGGATTTCGCTGAATTCTTAAATTAACCATAATATAGAATGATCTAATCGGGTCTCTATGTGCCCAACCCTAGAAGTTTAATAGTGCATTTTACTCGCCATTTCTTGCGCTTTGTGATGCCGCTTAGCCCAATAAGCTATCTGAAGTAGAAGCGACGTAAATGGAACAAATGTGATAGAATTTCGCTGAATTCTTATTTTAACCTTAATGTAAAATGATCTAATCGGGTCTTTGTTCGCCCTACCCTAGAAGTTTAATAGTGCATTTCACTCATCATTTCATGCGCTTTGAGATGCCGCTTAGCCCAATACGCTATCTGAAATAGGAGCTACGTAAATTGAACAAATGTGATAGAATTTCGCTGAATTCTTATATTAACCATAATATAAAATGATCTAATCGGGTCTCTGATTGCCCTATCATAGAAGTTTAAGAGTGCATTTTACTCGCCATTTCTTGCGCTCTGAGATGCCGCTTAGCCCAATACGCTATCTGTAATATCAGCGACGTAAATTGAACAAATGTGATAGAATTTCCCTGAAATCTTATATTAAACAAAATATAAAATGATCTAAACGGGACTCTGATTGCCCTAACATAGAAGTTTGGTAGTCCATTTTACTCGCCCTTCCACGCGCTTTAAGATGCCGCCTAGCCCAGTACACTATCTGAAATAGGAGCGACGTATGTTGAACAAATGTGATAGAATTTCCCTGAATACTTATATTAACCTTAATGAAAAATGATCTAATCGGGTCTTTGTTCGCCCTACCCTAGAAGTTTAATAGTGCATTTTACTCGCCATTCCACACGCTTTAAGATGCCGCCTAGCCCAGTATGCTATCTGAAATAGGAACGACGTAAATTGAACAAATGTGATAGAATTTTGCTGAATTCTTATATTAACCATAATATAAAATGATCTAATCGGGTCTCTGATTGCCCTACCCTAGAAGTTTAATAGTGCATTTTACTCGCCATTTCATGCGCTTTGAGATGCCCCTTAGCCCAATACGCTATCTGAAATAGGAGCGACGTAAATTGAACAAATGTGATAGAATTTCGCTGAATTCTTATATTAACCAAAATAGAAAATGATCTAATCGGGTCTGTGATTGCCCTATCATAGAAGTTTAATAGTGCATTTTACTCGCCATTCCGCGCGCTTTAAGTTGCCGCCTAGCCCAGTATGCTATCTGAAATAGAAACGACGTAAATTGAACAAACGTGATAGAATTTTGCTGAATTCTTAAATTAACCATAATATAAAATGATCTAATCGGGTCTCTGATTCCCTACCCTAGAAGTTTAAGAGTGCATTTTACTCGCCATTTCATGCACTTTGAGATGCCGCTTAGCCCAATACGCTATCTGAAATAGGAGCTACGTAAGTTGAACAAATGTCACAGAATTACGCTGAATTCTTATATTAACCGTAATATAAAATGATCTAATCGGGCCTCTGTTTGCCTTATCCTAGAAGTTTAATAGTGCATTTTACTCGCCATTTCATGCGCTTTGAGATGCCGCTCAGCCCAATACGCTATCTGAAATAGGAGCGACGTAAATTAAATAAATGTGATAGGATTTCGCTGAATTCTTAAATTAACCATAATATAGAATGATCTAATCGGGTCTCTATGTGCCCTACCCTAGAAGTTTAATAGTACATTTTACTCGCCATTTCTTGCGCTTTGTGATGCCGCTTAGCCCAATAAGATGTCTGAAGTAGAAGCGACGTAAATGGAACAAATGTGATAGAATTTCGCTGAATTCTTATATTAACCATAATATAAAATGATCTAATCTGGTCTCTGATTGCCCTATCATAGAAGTTTAAGAGTGCATTTTACTCGCCATTTCTTGCGCTTTGAGATGCCGCTCAGCCCAATACGCTATCTGTAATATCAGCGACGTAAATTGAACAAATGTGATAGAATTTCCCTGAAATCTTATATTAAACAAAATATAAAATGATCTAAACGGGACTCTGATTGCCCTAACATAGAAGTTTGGTAGTGCATTTTACTCGCACTTCCACGCGCTTTAAGATGCCGCCTAGCCCAGTAAACTATCTGAAATAGGAGCGACGTATGTTGAACAAATGTGATAGAATTTCCCTGAATTCTTATATTAACCTTAATGAAAAATGATCTAATCGGGTCTTTGTTCGCCCTACCCTAGAAGTTTAATAGTGCATTTTACTCGCCATTCCACGCGCTTTAAGATGCCGCCTAGCCCAGCACGCTATCTCAAATAGGAACGACGTACATTGAACAAATGTGATAGAATATTGATGAATTCTTAAATTAACCATAATATAAAATGATTTAATCGGGTCTCTGTTTGCCCTACCCTAGACGATTAACAGTGCATTTCACTCGACATTCCAAGTGCTTTGAGATGCCGCTCAGCCCATTAAGCAATCTGAAATAGGAGCGACGTAAATTGAACAAATGTGATAGAATTTCGCTGAATTCTTGTATTAACCAAAATATAAAATGATCTAATCGGTTCTCTGATTGCCCTATCATAGAAGTTTAATTGTGCATTTCACTCGCCATTTCATGCGCTTTGAGATGCCCCTTAGCCCAATACGCTATCTGAAATAGGAGCGACGTAAGTTGAACAAATGTGATAGAATTTCCCTGAATTCTTATATTAACCTTAATGTAAAATGATCTAATCGGGTCTCTGTTCGCCCTACCATAGAAGACTAATGGTGCATTTCACTCGTCATTTGATGCGCTTTGAGATGCCGCTTAGCCCAATGAGCTATCTGATATAGGAGCGACGTAAGTTGAACAAATGTGATAGAATTTTGCTGCATTCTTAAATTAACCGTAATATAAAATGATCTAATCGGGTCTCTGTTTGCCCTACCCTAGAAGTTTAACAGTGTATTTTACTCGCCATTTCATGCGCTTTGAGATGCCGCTTAGCCCAATAAGCAATCTGAAATAAGAGCGACGTAAATTGAACAAATGTGATAGAATTTCGCTGAATTCTTGTATTAACCAAAATATAAAATGATCTAATCGGGTCTCTGATTGCCCTATCATAGAAGTTTAGTAGTGCATTTTACTCGCCCTTCCACGCGCTTTAAGATGCCGCCTAGCTCAGTACACTATCTGAAATTGGAGCGACGTATGTTGAACAAATGTGATAGAATTACGCTGAATTCTTACATTAACCGTAATATAAAATGATCTAATCGGGTCTCTGTTTGCATTACCCTAGAAGTTTAATAGTGCATTTTACTCGCCATTCCACGCGCTTTAAGATGCCGCCTAGCCCAGTACGCTATCTGAAATAGGAGCGACGTAAATTGAACAAATGTGATAGAATCTTGCCGAATTCTTAAATTAACATTAATGTAAAATGATGTAATCGGGTCCTTGTTCGCCCTACCATAGAAGACTAATAGTGCTGTTCACTCGTCATTTCATGCGCTTTGAGATGCCGCTTAGCCCAATAAGCTATCTGAAATAGGAGCGACGTAAGTTGAACAAATGTGATAGAATTACGCTGCATTCTTATATTAACCGTAATATAAAATGATCTAATCGGGTCTCTGTTTGTCTTATCCTAGAAGTTTAATAGTGCATTTCACTCGACATTCCATGTGCTTTGAGATGCCGCTTAGCCCAATAAGCAATCTGAAATAGGAGCGACGTAAATTGAACAAATGTGATAGAATTTCGCTGAATTCTTATATTAACCGTAATATAAAATAATCTAATCGGGTCTCTGTTTGCCTTACCCTAGAAGTTTAATAGTGCATTTTACTCGCCATTTCATGCGCTTTGAGATGCCGCTTAGCCCAATGCGCTATCTGAAATAGGAGCGACGTAAATTGAACAAATGTGATAGAATTTCGCTAAATTCTTATAATAACCAAAATATAAAAAGATCTAGTCGGGTCTCTGATTGCCCTATCATAGAAGTTTAGTGGAGCATTTTACCCGCTATTCCACGCGCTTTAAGATTCCGCTTAGCCCAGTACGCTATCTGAAATGGGAACGACGTAAATAGAACAAGTGTGATAGAATTTTGCAGAATTCTTAAATTAACCATAATATAAAATGATCTAATCGGGTCTCTGTTTGCCCTACCCTAGAAGTTTAACAGTGTATTTTACTCGCCATTTCATGCGCTTTGAGATGCCGCTTAGCCCAATAAGCAATCTGAAATAAGAGCGACGTAAATTGAACAAATGTGATAGAATTTCGCTGAATTCTTGTATTAACCAAAATATAAAATGATCTAATCGGGTCTCTGATTGCCCTACCCTAGAAGTTTAATAGTGCATATCACTCGCCATTTCATGCGCTTCGAGATGCCGCTTATCCCAATACGCTATCTGAAACAGGAGCGACGTAAATTGAACAAATGTGATAGAATTTCCCTGAAATGTTATAGTAAACAAAATATAAAATGATCTAATCGGGACTCTGATTGCCCTATCATAGACGTTTAATAGTGCATTTTACTCGCCATTCCACGCGCTTTAAGATGCCGCCTAGCCCAGTACGCTTTCTGAAATAGGACCGATGTAAATTGAACAAATGTGATAGAATTTTGCTGAATTCTTAAATTAACCATAATATAAAATTATCTAATCGGGTCTCTGTTTGCCCTACCCTAGAAGTTTAATAGTGCATTTTACTCGCCATTCCACGCGCTTTAAGATGCCGCCTAGCCCAGTACGCTATCTGAAATAGGAACGACGTAAATTGAACAAATGTGATAGAATTTTGCAGAATTCTTAAATTAACCATAATATAAAATGATGTAATCGGGTCTCTGTTTGCCCTACCCTAGAAGTTTAACAGTCCATTTCACTCGTCATTTCATGCGCTTTGAGATGCCGCTTAGCACAATACGCTATCTGAAATAGGAGCGACGTAAGTTGAACAAATGTGATAGAATTTCCCTGAATTCTTATATTAACCTTAATGTAAAATGATCTAATCGGGTCTCTGTTCGACCTACCCTAGAAGTTTAATAGTGCATTTCACTCGTCATTTCATGCGCTTTGAGATGCCGCTTAGCCCAATACGCTATCTGAAATAGGAGCGACGTAAATTGAACAAATGTGATAGAATTTTGCTGAATTCTTATATTAACCAAAATATAAAATGATCTAATAGGGTCTCTGATTGCCCTATCATAGAAGTTTAATAGTGCATGTTACTCGCCATTCCGCGCGCTTTAAGATGCCGCCTAGCCCAGTATGCTATCTGAAATAGGAACGACGTAAATTGAACAAATGTGATAGAATTTTGCTGAATTCTTAAATTAACCATAATATGAAATGATCTAATCGGGTCTCCGTTTGACCTACCCTACAAGTTTAACAGTGCATTTTACTCGCCATTTCATGCGCTTTGAGATGCCGCTTAGCCCAATACGCTATCTGAAATAGGAGCGACGTAAATTGAACAAATGTGATAGAATTTCCCTGAATTCTTATATTAACCTTAATGTAAAATGATCTAATCGGGTCTCTGTTCGCCCTACCATAGAAGACTAATAGTGCATTTCACTCGTCATTTCATGCGCTTTGAGATGCCGCTTAGCCCAATAAGCTATCTGAAATAGGAGCGACGTAAATTGAACAAATGTGATAGAATTTCCCTGAATTCTTATATTAACCAAAATATAAAATGATCTAGTCGGGTCTCTGATTGCCCTATCATAGAAGTTTAGTGGATCATTTTACTCGCCATTCCACGCGCTTTAAGATGCCGCCTAGCCCAGTACGCTATCTGAAATAGCAGAGACGTAAGTTGAACAAATGTGATAGAATTTCGCTGAGGTCTTTTATTAACCATAATGTAAAATGATCTAATCGGGTCTCTGTTCGCCCTACCATAGAAGACTTATAGTGCATTTCACTCGTCATTTCATGCGCTTTGAGATGCCGCTTAGCCCAATACGCTATCTGAAATAGGAGCGACGTAAATTGAACAAATGTGATAGAATTTCGCTGAATTCTTGTATTAACCAAAATATAAAAGGATCTAATCGGGTCTCTGATTGCCCTATCATAGAAGTTTGATAGTGCATTTCACTCGCCATTCCAGGAGATTTAAGATGCCGCCTAGCGCATTACGCTATCTGAAATAGGAACGACGTAAATTGAACAAATGTGATAGAATTACGCTGAATTCTTATATTAACCGTAATATAAAATGATCTAAACGGGACTCTGACTGCCCTATCATAGAAGTTTAGTAGTGCATTTTACTCGCCCTTCCACGCGCTTTAAGATGCCGCCTAGCTCAGTACACTATCTGAAATTGGAGCGACGTAAATTGAACAAATGTGATAGAATCTTGCCGAATTCTTAAATTAACATTAATGTAAAATGATGTAATCGGGTCTTTGTTCGCCCAACCCTAGAAGTTTAATAGTGCATTTCACTCATCATTTCATGCGCTTTGAGATGCCGCTTAGCCCAATAAGCTATCTGAAATAGGAGCGACGTAAATTGAACAAGTGTGATAGAATTTCCCTGAATTCTTATATTAACCAAAATATAAAATGATCTAGTCGGGCCTCTGATTGCCCTATCATAGAAGTTTAGTGGAGCATTTTACTCGCCATTCCACGCGCTTTAAGATGCCGCCTAGCCCAGTACGCTATGTGAAATAGGAACGACGTAAATTGAACAAATGTGATAGAATATTGCTGAATTCTTAAATTAACCATAATATAAAATGATCTAATCGGGTCTCTGTTTGCCCTACCCTAGAAGTTTAACAGTGCATTTTACTGTCCATTTCATGCGCTTTGGGATGCCGCTTAGCCCAATACGCTATCTGAAATAGGAGCGACGTAAATTGAACAAATGTGATAGAATTTCGCTGAATTCTTATATTAACCAAAATATAAAATGATCTAATCGGGTCTCTGATTGCCCTATCATAGAAGTTTAATAGTGCATTTCACTCGCCATTCCACGCGCTTTAAGATGCCGCCTAGCCCATTACGCTATCTGAAATAGGAACGACGTAAATTGAACAAATGTGATAGAATTTTGCTGAATTCTTAAATTAACCATAATATAAAATGATCTAATCGGGTCTCTGTTTGCCCTACCCTAGAAGTTTAATAGTGCACTTTACTCGCCATTCCACGCGCTTTAAGATGCCGCCTAGCCCAGTACGCTATCTGAAATAGGAGCGACGTAAATTGAACAAATGTGATAGAATCTTGCTGAATTCTTAAATTAACCATAATATAAAATGATCTAATCGGGTCTCTGTTTGCCCTACCCTAGTAGTTTAACAGTGCATTTTACTCGCCATTTCATGCGCTTTGAGATGCCGCTTAGCCCAATAAGCAATCTGAAATAGGAGCGACGTAAATTGAACAAATGTGATAGAATTTCGCTGAATTCTTGTATTAACCAAAATATAAAATGATCTAATCGGGTCTTTGATTGCCCTATCATAGAAGTTTAATAGTGCATTTCACTTGCCATTCCACGCGCTTTAAGATGCGCCTAGCCCATTACGCTATCTGAAATAGGAACGACGTAAATTGAACAAATGTGATAGAATTTTGCTGAATTCTTAAATTAACCATAATATAAAATGATCTAATCGGGTCTCTGTTTGCCCTACCCTAGAAGTTTAACAGTGCATTTTACTCGCATTTCATGCGCTTTGAGATGCCGCTTAGCCCAATACACTATCTGAAATAGGAGCGACGTAAATTGAACAAATGTGATAGAATTTTCCTGAATTCTTATATTAACCTTAATGTAAAATGATCTAATCGGGTCTCTGTTCGCCCTACCATAGAAGTCTAATAGTGCATTTCACTCGTCATTTCATGCGCTTTGAGATGCCGCTTAGCCCAATGCGCTATCTGAAATAGGAGCGACGTAAATTGAACAAATGTGATAGACTTTCGCTAAATTCTTATAATAACCAAAATATAAAATGATCTAGTCGGGTCTCTGATTGCCCTATCATAGAAGTTTAGTGGAGCATTTTACCCACCATTCCACGCGCTTTAAGATTCCGCTTAGCCCAGTACGCTATCTGAAATGGGAACGACGTAAATAGAACAAGTGTGATAGAATTTTGCAGAATTCTTAAATTAACCATAATATAAAATGATCTAATCGGGTCTCTGTTTGCCCTAGCCTAGAAGTTTAACAGTGCATTTCACTCGTCATTTCATGCGCTTTGAGATGCCGCTTAGCCCAATACACTATCTGAAATAGGAGCGACGTAAGTTGAACAAATGTGATAGAATTTCCCTGAATTCTTATATTAACCTTAATGTAAAATGATCTAATCGGGTCTCTGTTCGCCCTACCATAGAAGACTAATAGTGCAGTTCACTCGTCATTTCATGCGCTTTGAGATGCCGCTTAGCCCAATAAGCTATCTGAAATAGGAGCGACGTAAGTTGAACAAATGTGATAGAATTACGCTGCATTCTTATATTAACCGTAATATAAAATGATCTAATCGGGTCTCTGTTTGTCTTATCCTAGAAGTTTAATAGTGCATTTCACTCGACATTCCATGTGCTTTGAGATGCCGCTTAGCCCAATAAGCAATCTGAAATAGGAGCGACGTAAATTGAACAAATGTGATAGAATTTCGCTGAATTCTTATATTAACCGTAATATAAAATGATCTAATCGGGTCTCTGTTTGCCTTACCCTAGAAGTTTAATAGTGCATTTTACTCGCCATTTCATGCGCTTTGATATGCCGCTTAGCCCAATGCGCTATCTGAAATAGGAGCGACGTAAATTGAACAAATGTGATAGAATTTCGCTAAATTCTTATAATAACCAAAATATAAAATGATCTAGTCGGGTCTCTGATTGCCCTATCATAGAAGTTTAGTGGAGCATTTTACCCGCCATTCCACGCGCTTTAAGATTCCGCTTAGCCCAGTACGCTATCTGAAATGGGAACGACGTAAATAGAACAAGTGTGATAGAATTTTGCAGAATTCTTAAATTAACCATAATATAAAATGATCTAATCGGGTCTCTGTTTGCCCTACCCTAGACGTTTAACAGTGCATTTCACTCGACATTCCATGTGCTTTGAGATGCCGCTTAGCCCAATAAGCAATCTGAAATAGGAGCGACGTAAATTGAACAAATGTGATAGAATTTCGCTGAATTCCTGTATTAACCAAAATATAAAATGATCTAATCGGGTCTCTGATTGCCCTATCATAGAAGTTTAATAGTGCATTTCACTCGCCATTCCACGCGCTTTAAGATGCCGCCTAGCCCATTACGCTATCTGAAATAGGAACGACGTAAATTGAACAAATGTGATAGAATTTTGCTGAATTCTTAAATTAACCATAATATAAAATGATCTAATCGGGTCTCTGTTTGCCGTACCCTAGAAGTTTAACAGTGCATTTTACTCGCATTTCATGCGCTTTGAGATGCCGCTTAACCCAATACACTATCTGAAATAGGAGCGACGTAAATTGAACAAATGTGATAGAATTTTCCTGAATTCTTATATTAACCTTAATGTAAAATGATCTAATCGGGTCTCTGTTCGCCCTACCATAGAAGTCTGATAGTGCATTTCACTCGTCATTTCATGCGCTTTGAGATGCCGGTTAGCCCAATACGCTATCTGAAATAGGAGCGACGTAAATTGAACAAATGTGATAGAATTACCCTGAATACTTATATTAACATTAATGTAAAATGATCTAATCGACTCTCTGTTTGCCCTATCATAGAAGTTTAATAGTGCATTTTACTCGCCATTCCACGCGCTTTAAGATGCCGTCTAGCCCAGTACGCTATCTGAAATAGGAGCGACGTAATTTGAACAAATGTGATAGAATTTAGCTGAATTCTTAAATTAACCATAATATAAAATGATCTAATCTGGTCTCTGTTTGCCCTACCCAAGAAATTTACTAGTGCATTTTACTCGCCATTTCATGCGCTTTGAGATGCCGCTTAGCCCAATACGCTATCTGAAATGGGAGCGACGTAAGTTGAAGAAATGTGATAGAATTTAGCTGAATTCTTATATTAACCAAAATATAAAATGATCTAATCGGGTCTCTGATTGCCCTATCATAGACGTTTAATAGTGCATTTTACTCGCCATTCCACGCGCTTTAAGATGCCGCCTAGCCCAGTACGCTATCTGAAATAGGAGCGATGTAAATTGAACAAATGTGATAGAATATAGCTGAATTCTTAAATTAACCATAATACAAAATTATCTAATCGGGTCTCTGTTTGCCCTACCCTAGAAGTTTAATAGTGCATTTTACTCGCCATTCCACGCGCTTTAAGATGCCGCCTAGCCCAGTACGCTATCTGAAATAGGAACGACGTAAATTGAACAAATGTGATAGAATTTCCCTGAATGCTTATATTAACCTTAATGTAAAATGATCTAATCGGGTCTCTGTTCGACCTACCCTAGAAGTTTAATAGTGCATTTCACTCGTCATTTCATGCGCTTTGAGATGCCGCTGAGCCGAATAAGCTATCTGAAATAGGAGCCACGTAAATTGAACGAATGTAATAGAATTTCCCTGAATACTTATATTAACCTTTACGTAAAATGATCTAATCGGGTCTCTGTTCGCCCTAGCGTAGAAGCTTAATAGTGCATTTTATTCGTCATTCCATGCGCTTTGAGATGCCGCTTAGCCCAATACGCTATCTGAAATAGGAGCGACGTAAATTGAACAAATGTGGTAGAATTTCGCTGAATTCTTATATTAACCAAAATATAAAATGATCTAATCGGGTCTCTGATTGCCCTATCATAGAAGTTTAAAAGTGCATTTTACTCGCCATTCCACGCGCTTTAAGATGCCGCTTAGCCCAGTACGCTATCTTAAATAGGAGCGACGTAAATTGAACAAATGTGATAGAATTTCGCTGAATTCTTATATTAACCGTAATATAAAATGATCTAATCGGGTCTCTGATTGCCCTACCCTAGAAGTTTAATAGTGCATTTTACTCGTCATTTCATGCGCTTTGAGATGCCGCTTAGCCCAATACGCTATCTGAAATAGGAGCAATCTAAATTGTACAAATGTGATAGAATTTCGCTGAATTCTTTTATTAACCATAATGTTAAATGATCTAATCGGGTCTCTGTTCGCCCTAGCGTAGAAGCTTAATAGTGCATTTTATTCGTCATTTCATGCGCTTTGCGATGCCGCTTAGCCCGATACGCTATCTGAAATAGGAGCAACGTAAATTGAACAAATGTGATAGAATTTCGCTGAATTCTTATATTAACCAAAATATAAAATGATCTAATCGTGTCTCTGATTACCCTATCATAGAAGTTTAGCAGTGCATTTTACTCGCCCTTCCACGCGCTTTAAGACGCCGCCTAGCCCAGTACGCTATCTGAAATAGGAGCGACGTAAGTTCAACAAATGTGAAAGAATTACGCTGCATTCTTATATTAACCGTAATATAAAATGATCTAATCGGGTCTCTGATTGCCCTACCCTAGAAGTTTAATAGTGCATTTTACTCGTCATTTCATGCGCTTTGAGATGCCGCATAGCCCAATACGCTATCTGAAATAGGAGCGATGTAAATTGTACAAATGTGATAGAATTTCGCTGAATTCTTTTATTAACCATAATGTGAAATGATCTAATCGGGTCTCTGTTCGCCCTAGCGTATAAGCTTAATAGTGCATTTTATTCGTCATTTCATGCGCTTTGCGATGCCGCTTAGCCCAATACGCTATCTGCAATAGGAGCGACGTAAATTGAACAAATGTGGTAGAATTTCGCTGAATTCTTATATTAACCAAAATATAAAATGATCTAATCGGGTCTCTGATTGCCCCATCATAGAAGTTTAAAAGTGCATTTTACTCGCCATTCCACGCGCTTTAAGATGCCGCCTAGCCCAGTACGCTATCTTAAATAGGAGCGACGTAAATTGAACAAATGTGACAGAATTTCGCTGAATTCTTATATTAACCATAATATAAAACGATCTAATCGGGTCTCTGATTGCCCTACCCTAGAAGTTTAATAGTGACTTTTACTCGCCATATCATGCGCTTTGAGATGCCGCTTAGACCAATACGCTATCTGAAATAGGAGCGACGTAAATTGAACAAATGTGATAGAATTTCGCTGAATTCTTATATTAACCAAAATATAAAATGATTTAATCGGCTCTCTGATTGCCCTATCATAGAAGTTTAATAGTGCATTGCACTCGTCATTTCATGCGCTTTGAGATGCCGCCTAGCCCAGTACGCTATCTGAAATAGGAACGACGTAAATTGAACAAATGTGATAGAATTTCGCTGAATTCTTATATTAACCAAAATATAAAATGATTTAATCGGCTCTCTGATTGCCCTATCATAGAAGTTTAATAGTGCATTGCACTCGTCATTTCATGCGCTTTGAGATGCCGCCTAGCCCAGTACGCTATCTGAAATAGGAACGACGTAAGTTGAACAAATGTGATAGAATTACGCTGAATTCTTTTATTAACCGTAATATAAAATGATCTAATCGGGTCTCTGTTTTCCTTACCCTAGAAGTTTAATAGTGCATTTTACTCGCCATTCCACGCGCTTTAAGATGCCGCTTAGCCCAGTACGCTATCTTAAATAGGAGCGACGTAAATTGAACAAATGTGATAGAATTTCGCTGAATTCTTATATTAACCGTAATATAAAATGATCTAATCGGGTCTCTGATTGCCCTACCCTAGAAGTTTAATAGTGCATTTTACTCGCCATTTCATGCGCTTCGAGATGCCGCTTAGCCCAATACGCTATCTGAAACAGGAGCGACGTAAATTGAACAAATGTGATAGAATTTCCTTGAATTCTTATATTAACCTTAATGTAAAATGATCTAATCGGGTCTCTGTTCGCCCTACCATAGAAGACTTATAGTGCATATCACTCGTCATTTCATGCGCTTTGAGATGCCGCTTAGCCCAATACGCTATCTGAAATAGGAGCGACGTAAATTGAACAAATGTGATAGAATTTCCCTGAATGCTTATATTAACATTAATGTAAAATGATCTAATCGACTATCTGTTTGCCCCTATCATAGAAGTTTAATAGTGCATTTTAATCGCCATTCCACGCGCTTTAAGATGCCGTCCAGCCCAGTACGCTATCTGAAATAGGTGCGACGTAAATTGATCAAATGTGATAGAATTTTGCTGAATTCTTAAATTAACCCTAATATAAAATGATCTAATCGGGTCTCTGTTTGCCCTACCCAAGAAATTTAATAGTGCATTTTACTCGCCATTTCATGCGCTTTGCGATGCCGCTTAGCCCAGTACTCTATCTGAAATGGGAGCGACGTAAATTGAACAAATGTGATAGAATTTCACTGAATTCTTATATTAACCTTAATGTAAAATGATCTAATCGGGTCTCTGTTTGCCCTGCCCTAGAAGTTTAATAGTGCATTTCACTCATGATTTCATGCGCTTTGAGATTCCGCTTAGCCCAATAAGCTATCTGAAATAGGAGCGACGTAAATTGAACAAATGTGATAGAATTTCGCTGAATTCTTGTATTAACCATAATATAAAATGATCTAATCGGGTCTCTGTTTGCTCTACCCTAGAAGTTTAACAGTGCATTTTACTCGCCATTTCATGCGCTTTGAGATGCCGCTTAGCACAATACGCTATCTGAAATAGGAGCGACGTAAGTTGAACAAATGTGATAGAATTACGCTGAATTCTTATATTAACCGTAATATAAAATGATCTAATCGGGTCTCTGTTTGCGTTACCCTAGAAGTTTAATAGTGCATTTTACTCGCCATTCCACGCGCTTTAAGATGCCGCCTAGCCCAATACGCTGTCTGAAATAGGAGCGACGTAAGTTGAACAAATGTGATAGAATTTTGCTGAATTCTTATATTAACCAAAATATAAAATGATCTAATCGGGTCTCTGATTGCCCTATCATAGAAGTTTAATAGTGCATTTTACTCGCCATTCCACGCGCTTTAAGATGCCGCCTAGCCCAGTATGCTATCTGAAATAGGAACGACGTAAATTGAACAAATGTGACAGAATTTTGCTGAATTCTTAAATTAACCATAATATGAAATGATCTAATCGGGTCTCTGTTTGACCTACCCTACATGTTTAACAGTGCATTTTACTCGCCATTTCATGCGCTTTGAGATGCCGCTTAGCCCAATACGCTATCTGTAATAGGAGCGACGTAAATTGAACAAATGTGATAGATTTTCGCTGAATTCTTAAATTAACCATAATATAAAATGATTTAATGGGGTCTCTGTTTGCCCTTCCCTAGAAGTTTAATAGTGCATTTTACTCGCCATTCCACGCGCTTTAAGATGCCGCCTAGCCCAGTACGCTATCTGAAATAGGAGCGACGTAAGTTGAACAAATGTGATAGAATTACGCTGAATTCTTAAATTAACCATAATATGAAATGATCTAATCGGGTCTCTGTTTGACCTACCCTACATGTTTAACAGTGCATTTTACTCGCCATTTCTTGCGCTTTGAGATGCAGCTTAGCCCAATGCGCTATCTGAAATAGGAGCGACGTAAATTGAACAAATGTGATAGAATTTCGCTGAATTCTTAAATTAACCATAATGTAAAATGATCTAATCAGGTCTCTGTTCGCCCTAGCCTAGAAGTTTAGTAGTGCATTTTATTCGCCATTTCATGCGCTTTGAGATGCCGCTTAGCCCAATACGCTATCTGAAATAGGAGCGACGTAAATTGAACAAATGTGATAGAATTTCCCTGAAATCTTATAGTAAACAAAATATAAAATGTTCTAATCGGGACTCTGATTGCCCTATCATAGAAGTTTAGTAGTGCATTTTACTGGCCCTTCCACGCGCTTTAAGATGCCGCCTAGCGCAGTACGCTATCTGAAACAGGAGCGACGTTAGTTGAACAAATGTGATAGAATTACGCTGAATTCTTATATTAACCGTAATATAAAATGATCTATTCGAGTCCCTGTTCGCCCTACCCTAGAAGTTTAATAGTGCATTTCACTCGTCATTCCATGCGCTTTGAGATGCCGCTTTGCCCAATACGCTAGCCGAAATAGGAGCGACGTAAATTGAACAAATGAGATAGAATTTCGCTGAATTCTTATATTAACCAAAATATAAAATGATCTAATCGGGTCTCTATGTGCCCTACCCTAGAAGTTTAATAGTGCATTTTACTCGCCATTTCTTGCGCTTTGAGATGCCGCTGAGCCCAAAACGCTATCTGAAATAGGAGCGACGTAAATTGAACAAATGTGATAGAATTTCCCTGAAATGTTATAGTAAACAAAATATAAAATGATCTAATCGGGACTCTGATTGCCCTATCATAGAAGTTTAGTAGTGCATTTTACTCGCCCTTCCACGCGCTTCAAGATGCCGCCTAGCGCAGTACGCTATCTGAAATAGGAGCGACGTTAGATGAACAAATGTGATAGAATAACGCTGAATTCTTATATTAACCGTAATATAAAATGATCTAATCGGGTCTCTGATTCCCTACCCTAGAAGTTTAATAGTGCATTTTACTCGCCATTTCATGCACTTTGAGATGCCGCTCAGCCCAATACGCTATCTGAAATAGGAGCGACGTAAATTAAATAAATGTGATAGGATTTCGCTGAATTCTTAAATTAACCATAATATAGAATGATCTAATCGGGTCTCTATGTGCCCTACCCTAGAAGTTTAATAGTGCATTTTACTCGCCATTTCTTGCGCTTTGTGATGCCGCTTAGCCCAATAAGATATCTGAAGTAGAAGCGACGTAAATGGAACAAATGTGATAGAATTTCGCTGAATTCTTATATTAACCGTAATATAAAATGATCTAAACGGGACGCTGACTGCCCTATCATAGAAGTTTAGTAGTGCATTTTACTCGCCCTTCCACGCGCTTTAAGATGCCGCCTAGCTCAGTACACTATCTGAAATTGGAGCGACGTATGTTGAACAAATGTGATAGAATTACGCTGAATTCTTACATTAACCGTAATATAAAATGATCTAATCGGGTCTCTGTTTGCATTACCCTAGAAGTTTAATAGTGCATTTTGCTCACCATTCCACGCGCTTTAAGATGCCGCCTAGCCCAGTACGCTATCTGAAATAGGAGCGACGTAAATTGAACAAATGTGATAGAATCTTGCCGAATTCTTAAATTAACATTAATGTAAAATGATGTAATCGGGTCTTTGTTCGCCCAACCCTAGAAGTTTAATAGTGCATTTCACTCGACATTTCATGCGCTTTGAGATGCCGCTTAGCCCAATAAGCTATCTGAAATAGGAGCGACGTAAATTGAACAAGTGTGATAGAATTTCCCTGAATTCTTATATTAACCAAAATATAAAATGATCTAGTCGGGTCTCTGATTGCCCTATCATAGAAGTTTAGTGGAGCATTTTACTAGCCATTCCACGCGCTTTAAGATGCCGCCTAGCCCAGTACGCTATGTGAAATAGGAACGACGTAAATTGAACAAATGTGATAGAATATTGCTGAATTCTTAAATTAACCATAATATAAAATGATCTAATCGGGTCTCTGTTTGCCCTACCCTAGAAGTTTAACAGTGCATTTTACTGTCCATTTCATGCGCTTTGAGATGCCGCTTAGCCCAATACGCTATCTGAAATAGGAGCGACGTAAATTGAACAAATGTGATAGAATTTCGCTGAATTCTTATATAAACCAAAATATAAAATGATCTAATCGGGTCTCTGATTGCCCTATCATAGAAGTTTAATAGTGCATTTCACTCGCCATTCCACGCGCTTTAAGATGCCGCCTAGCCCATTACGCTATCTGAAATAGGAACGACGTAAATTGAACAAATGTGATAGAATTTTGCTGAATTCTTAAATTAACCATAATATAAAATGATCTAATCGGGTCTCTGTTTGCCCTACCCTAGAAGTTTAATAGTGCATTTTACTCGCCATTCCACGCGCTTTAAGATGCCGCCTAGCCCAGTACGCTATCTGAAATAGGAGCGACGTAAATTGAACAAATGTGATAGAATCTTGCCGAATTCTTAAATTAACATTAATGTAAAATGATGTAATCGGGTCTTTGTTCGCCCAACCCTAGAAGTTTAATAGTGCATTTTACACGCATTTCATGCGCTTTGAGATGCCGCTTAGCCCAATACACTATCTGAAATAGGAGCGACGTAAATTGAACAAATGTGATAGAATTTTCCTGAATTCTTATATTAACCTTAATGTAAAATGATTTAATCGGGTCTCTGTTCGCCCTACCATAGAAGTCTAATAGTGCATTTCACTCGACATTTCATGCGCTTTGAGATGCCGCTTAGCCCATTACGCTATCTGAAATAGGAGCGACGTAAATTGAACAAATGTGATAGAATTTTGCTGAATTCTTATATTAACCAAAATATAAAATGATCTAATCGGGTCTCTGATTGCCCTATCATAGAAGTTTAATAGTGCATTTTACTCGCCATTGCGCGCGCTTTAAGATGCCGCCTAGCCCAGTATGATATCTGAAATAGGAACGACGTAAATTGAACAAATGTGATAGAATTTTGCTGAATTCTTAAATTAACCATAATATGAAATGATCTAATCGGGTCTCTGTTTGACCTACCCTACATGTTTAACAGTGCATTTTACTCGCCATTTCATGCGCTTTGAGATGCCGCATAGCCCAATACGCTATCTGAAATAGGAGCGACGTAAATTGAACAAATGTGATAGATTTTCGCTGAATTCTTAAATTAACCATAATATAAAATGATTTAATGGGGTCTCTGTTTGCCCTTCCCTAGAAGTTTAATAGTGCATTTTACTCGCCATTCCACGCGCTTTAAGATGCCGCCTAGCCCAGTACGCTATCTGAAATAGGAGCGACGTAAGTTGAACAAATGTGATATAAATTACGCTGAATTCTTAAATTAACCATAATATGAAATGATCTAATCGGGTCTCTGTTTGACCTACCCTACATGTTTAACAGTGCATTTTACTCACAATTTCTTGCGCTTTGAGATGCCGCTTAGCCCAATACGCTATCTGAAATAGGAGTGACGTAAATTGAACAAATGTGATAGAATTTCGCTGAATTGATAAATTAACCATAATATAAAATGATCTAATCAGGTCTTTGTTCGCCCTACCCTAGAAGTTTAATAGTGCATTTCACTCGTCATATCATGCGCTTTGAGATGCCGCTTAACCCAATAAGCTATCTCAAAAAGGAGCTACGTAACTTGAACAAATGTCACAGAATTACGCTGAATTCTTATATTAACCGTAATATAAAATGATCTAACCGGGTCTCTGTTTGCCTTATCCTAGATGTTTAATAGTGCATTTTACTCGCCATTTCATGCGCTTTGAGATGCCGCTTAGCCCAATACGCTATCTGACATAGGAGCGACGTAAATTGAACAAATGTGATAGAATTTCGCTGAATTCTTATATTAACCAAAATATAAAACAATCTAATCGGGTCTCTGATTGCTCTACCCTAGAAGTTTAGTAGTGCATTTTACTCGCCATTTCATGCGCTTTGACATGCCGCCTAGCCCAATGCGCTATCGGAAATAGGGGCGACGTAAATTAAACAAATGTCATAGAATTTCGCTGAATTCTTTTATTAACCATAATGTAAAATGATCTAATCAGGTCTCTGTTCGCCCTAGCCTAGAAGTTTAGTAGTGCATTTTATTCGCCATTTCATGCGCTTTGAGATGCCGCTTAGCCCAATACGCTATCCGAAATAGGAGCGACGTAAATTGAACAAATGTGATAGAATTTCCCTGAAATCTTATAGTAAACAAAATATAAAATGTTCTAATCGGGACTCTGATTGCCCTATCATAGAAGTTTAGTAGTGCATTTTACTGGCCCTTCCACGCGCTTTAAGATGCCGCCTAGCGCAGTACGCTATCTGAAACAGGAGCGACGTTAGTTGAACAAATGTGATAGAATTACGCTGAATTCTTATATTAACCGTAATATAAAATGATCTATTCGAGTCCCTGTTCGCCCTACCCTAGAAGTTTAATAGTGCATTTCACTCGTCATTCCATGCGCTTTGAGATGCCGCTTTGCCCAATACGCTAGCCGAAATAGGAGCGACGTAAATTGAACAAATGAGATAGAATTTCGCTGAATTCTTATATTAAGCAAAATATAAAATGATCTAATCGGGTCTCTATGTGCCCTACCCTAGAAGTTTAATAGTGCATTTTACTCGCCATTTATTGCGCTTTGAGATGCCGCTTAGCCCAAAACGCTATCTGAAATAGGAGCGACGTAAATTGAACAAATGTGATAGAATTTCCCTGAAATGTTATAGTAAACAAAATATAAAATGATCTAATCGGGACTCTGATTGCCCTATCATAGAAGTTTAGTAGTGCATTTTACTCGCCCTTCCACGCGCTTCAAGATGCCGCCTAGCGCAGTACGCTATCTGAAATAGGAGCGACGTTAGATGAACAAATGTGATAGAATAACGCTGAATTCTTATATTAACCGTAATATAAAATGATCTAATCGGGTCTCTGATTCCCTACCCTAGAAGTTTAATAGTGCATTTTACTCGCCATTTCATGCACTTTGAGATGCCGCTCAGCCCAATACGCTATCTGAAATAGGAGCGACGTAAATTAAATAAATGTGATAGAATTTCGCTGAATTCTTATTTTAACCTTAATGTAAAATGATCTAATCGGGTCTTTGTTCGCCCTACCCTAGAAGTTTAATAGTGCATTTCACTCATGATTTCATGCGCTTTGAGATGCCGCTTAGCCCAATACGCTATCTGAAATAGGAGCTACGTAAATTGAACAAATGTGATAGAATTTCGCTGAATTCTTATATTAACCAACATATAAAATGATCTAATCGGGTCTCTGATTGCCCTATCATAGAAGTTTAATCGTGCATTTTACTCGCCATTCCACGCGCTTTAAGTTGCCGCCTAGCCCAGTACGCTATCTGAAATAGGAGCTACGTAACTTGAACAAATGTGACAGAATTTCCCTGAATTCTTATATTAACCTTAATGAAAAATGATCTAATCGGGTCTTTGTTCGCCCTACCCTAGAAGTTTAATAGTGCATTTTACTCGCCATTTCTTGCGCTTTGAGATGCCGCTTAGCCCAATACGCTATCTGTAATATCAGCGACGTAAATTGAACAAATGTGATAGAATTTCCCTGAAATCTTATATTAAACAAAATATAAAATGATCTAAACGGGACTCTGATTGCCCTAACATAGAAGTTTAATAGTGCATTTCACTCGTCATTCCATGCGCTTTGAGATGCCGCTTAGCCCAATACGCTATCTGAAATAGGAGCGACGTAAATTGAACAAATGTGATAGGATTTCGCTGAATTCTTAAATTAACCATAATATAGAATGATCTAATCGGGTCTCTATGTGCCCTACCCTAGAAGTTTAATAGTGCATTTTACTCGCCATTTCTTTCGCTTTGAGATGCCGCTTAGCCCAAAACGCTATCTGAAATAGGAGCGACGTAAATTGAACAAATGTGATAGAATTTCCCTGAAATGTTATAGTAAACAAAATATAAAATGATCTAATCGGGACTCTGATTGCCCTATCATAGAAGTTTAGTAGTGCATTTTACTCGCCCTTCCACGCGCTTCAAGATGCCGCCTAGCGCAGTACGCTATCTGAAATAGGAGCGACGTTAGTTGAACAAATGTGATAGAATTACGCTGAATTCTTATATTAACCGTAATATAAAATGATCTAATCGGGTCTCTGATTCCCTACCCTAGAAGTTTAATAGTGCATTTTACTCGCCATTTCATGCACTTTGAGATGCCGCTCAGCCCAATACGCTATCTGAAATAGGAGCGACGTAAAGTAAATAAATGTGATAGGATTTCGCTGAATTCTTAAATTAACCATAATATAGAATGATCTAATCGGGTCTCTATGTGCCCTACCCTAGAAGTTTAATAGTTCATTTTACTCGCCATTTCTTGCGCTTTGTGATGCCGCTTAGCCCAATAAGCTATCTGACGTAGAAGCGACGTAAATGGAACAAATGTGATAGAATTTCGCTGAATTCTTATTTTAACCTTAATGTAAAATGATCTAATCGGGTCTTTGTTCGCCCTACCCTAGAAGTTTAATAGTGCATTTCACTCATGATTTCATGCGCTTTGAGATGCCGCTTAGCCCAATACGCTATCTGAAATAGGAGCTACGTAAATTGAACAAATGTGATAGAATTTCGCTGAATTCTTATATTAACCAACATATAAAATGATCTAATCGGGTCTCTGATTGCCCTATCATAGAAGTTTAATCGTGCATTTTACTCGCCATTCCACGCGCTTTAAGTTGCCGCCTAGCCCAGTACGCTATCTGAAATAGGAGCTACGTAACTTGAACAAATGTGACAGAATTTCCCTGAATTCTTATATTAACCTTAATGAAAAATGATCTAATCGGGTCTTTGTTCGCCCTACCCTAGAAGTTTAATAGTGCATTTTACTCGCCATTTCTTGCGCTTTGAGATGCCGCTTAGCCCAATACGCTATCTGTAATATCAGCGACGTAAATTGAACAAATGTGATAGAATTTCCCTGAAATCTTATATTAAACAAAATATAAAATGATCTAAACGGGACTCTGATTGCCCTAACATAGAAGTTTAATAGTGCATTTCACTCGTCATTCCATGCGCTTTGAGATGCCGCTTAGCCCAATACGCTATCTGAAATAGGAGCGACGTAAATTGAACAAATGAGATAGAATTTCGCTGAATTCTTATATTAACCAAAATATAAAATGATCAAATCTGGTCTCTGATTGCCCTATCATAGAAGTTTAATAGTGCATTTTACTCGCCGTTCCACGCGCTTTAAGTTGCCGCCTAGCCCAGCACGCTATCTGAAATAGGAGCTACGTAAGTTGAACAAATGTGACAGAATTACGCTGAATTCGTATATTAACCGTAATATAAAATGATCTAATCGTGTCTCTGTTTGCCTTATCCTAGAAGTTTAATAGTGCATTTTACTCGCCATTTCTTTCGCTTTGAGATGCCGCTTAGCCCAATACGCTATCTGAAATAGGAGCGACGTAAATTGAACAAATGTGATAGAATTTCCCTGAAATGTTATAGTAAACAAAATATAAAATGATCTAATCGGGACTCTGATTGCCCTATCATAGAAGTTTAGTAGTGCATTTTACTCGCCCTTCCACGCGCTTCAAGATGCCGCCTAGCGCAGTACGCTATCTGAAATAGGAGCGACGTTAGTTGAACAAATGTGATAGAATTACGCTGAATTCTTATATTAACCGTAATATAAAATGATCTAATCGGGTCTCTGATTCCCTACCCTAGAAGTTTAATAGTGCATTTTACTCGCCATTTCATGCACTTTGAGATGCCGCTCAGCCCAATACGCTATCTGAAATAGGAGCGACGTAAAGTAAATAAATGTGATAGGATTTCGCTGAATTCTTAAATTAACCATAATATAGAATGATCTAATCGGGTCTCTATGTGCCCTACCCTAGAAGTTTAATAGTTCATTTTACTCGCCATTTCTTGCGCTTTGTGATGCCGCTTAGCCCAATAAGCTATCTGACGTAGAAGCGACGTAAATGGAACAAATGTGATAGAATTTCGCTGAATTCTTATTTTAACCTTAATGTAAAATGATCTAATCGGGTCTTTGTTCGCCCTACCCTAGAAGTTTAATAGTGCATTTCACTCTTGATTTCATGCGCTTTGAGATGCCGCTTAGCCCAATACGCTATCTGAAATAGGAGCTACGTAAATTGAACAAATGTGATAGAATTTCGCTGAATTCTTATATTAACCATAATATAAAATGATCTAATCGGGTCTCTGATTGCCCTATCATAGAAGTTTAATCGTGCATTTTACTCGCCATTCCACGCGCTTTAAGTTGCCGCCTAGCCCAGTACGCTATCTGAAATAGGAGCTACGTAACTTGAACAAATGTGACAGAATTTCCCTGAATTCTTATATTAACCTTAATGAAAAATGATCTAATCGGGTCTTTGTTCGCCCTACCCTAGAAGTTTAATAGTGCATTTTACTCGCCATTTCTTGCGCTTTGAGATGCCGCTTAGCCCAATACGCTATCTGTAATATCAGCGACGTAAATTGAACAAATGTGATAGAATTTCCCTGAAATCTTATATTAACCAAAATATAAAATGATCAAATCTGGTCTCTGATTGCCCTATCATAGAAGTTTAATAGTGCATTTTACTCGCCGTTCCACGCGCTTTAAGTTGCCGCCTAGCCCAGCACGCTATCTGAAATAGGAGCTACGTAAGTTGAACAAATGTGACAGAATTACGCTGAATTCGTATATTAACCGTAATATAAAATGATCTAATCGTGTCTCTGTTTGCCTTATCCTAGAAGTTTAATAGTGCATTTTACTCGCCATTTCATGCGCTTTGAGATGCCCCTTAGCCCAATAAGCTATCTGAAATAGGAACGATGTAAATTGAACAAATGTGATAGGATTTCGCTGAATTCTTAAATTAACCATAATATAGAATGATCTAATCGGGTCTCTATGTGCCCAACCCTAGAAGTTTAATAGTGCATTTTACTCGCCATTTCTTGCGCTTTGTGATGCCGCTTAGCCCAATAAGCTATCTGAAGTAGAAGCGACGTAAATGGAACAAATGTGATAGAATTTCGCTGAATTCTTATTTTAACCTTAATGTAAAATGATCTAATCGGGTCTTTGTTCGCCCTACCCTAGAAGTTTAATAGTGCATTTCACTCATCATTTCATGCGCTTTGAGATGCCGCTTAGCCCAATACGCTATCTGAAATAGGAGCTACGTAAATTGAACAAATGTGATAGAATTTCGCTGAATTCTTATATTAACCATAATATAAAATGATCTAATCGGGTCTCTGATTGCCCTATCATAGAAGTTTAAGAGTGCATTTTACTCGCCATTTCTTGCGCTCTGAGATGCCGCTTAGCCCAATACGCTATCTGTAATATCAGCGACGTAAATTGAACAAATGTGATAGAATTTCCCTGAAATCTTATATTAAACAAAATATAAAATGATCTAAACGGGACTCTGATTGCCCTAACATAGAAGTTTGGTAGTCCATTTTACTCGCCCTTCCACGCGCTTTAAGATGCCGCCTAGCCCAGTACACTATCTGAAATAGGAGCGACGTATGTTGAACAAATGTGATAGAATTTCCCTGAATACTTATATTAACCTTAATGTAAAATGATCTAATCGGGTCTTTGTTCGCCGTACCCTCGAAGTTTAAAAGTGCATTTT